>JASDQU010106601.1:51022-76456 GCA_032191745.1 Picea mariana | reverse complement strand
ATGATGAATCACAAGGATCTTTTGTAACAAGGTTTCAAACTTATCATGGAATTCTCTAACCATTTCATTATATTGTTTCACGAGGTTATTCAGCCTTATCAACAACATGTTGGGGTCTTCCTTGAAACTCCATCATTTGAGGAATATTTCCTCTAACCTATCCATGGTTTTAATATTGGCATCAGGGAGACCATTGTACCAGCGCCTAGCGTCATCATGGAGGGTAGCAAAGAACAATTTCATAGCTAAATATTCAACATCATCACTAATGGGATGAAGCTAGAAGAAGGCCCAACATCTGCTCATGTGATATTCAACACTGATTACATCATTTCCGATAAATTTGGGCAACCATTTTTCATACTTAGGGGGCATTTTCCTAGGGTACCCTGGTATAGTTTTCATGTCTAGCGGTTTGAAAAGATTGGATGACCATTGTCTTTGGTTATTGGCTTGGTTTGGATTGATGTTCCGAGTTCCTGTGCTAGACATTGTGTTTAAGGGAATATTTCCTCCAAACATTGATTTTACTACATGAGAGTTTGGGGGAGGCTTTCTTATAAAGGACTAGGGAGGGTTGCTATATGTCCCTGTGGTTAGTGGAGTCACCGGATATTTTTCTTGAAACTATCAAAGGGATGAGAGGATCACCCCTAGTGGAGTCACCAGGTAAGCTTTGTAAAGTAAATACTTTTGAGGATAAGGCTTACCGAGAAGAGGATAATTGACTCAGTGTTCCCCGACAACGACGCCAAAATGTTATCTCACAATTTGTACTTTAAACCAAAGGAAAGGTAAGTGGAAGGAAAATTGGTGTAATGAGAGGTTATCCTATCACTGCCACCTCAATAGGATGCCTCTTTCTATTTAGGGTTGATGGCCCAGTGAAGACGTCCTCGGTGACCTAGGGGTTTGAGAAGGAAAAAGGTGAAAATGTCCCCTTTCACAAGTCACATTTATCCGAAAGTCCCAAGGTTTTAACCAATGAATTAATTAAGAATTAATATGTACCTACCCAGAACAAAGCAACAAGAAAATATATCTTTTGCAAGTACAACTTGTTGTTAGTACTTCATAAAACCATGGACTTTATCAATAAAAGCAATAGTTGATATATGGTGAAGCAAATAAAAATTTATAGCAACAATGTTTATAAGACACTAGATTCACAATAAGTTCCTTAAAATGACTTCAAAATGACCAAGAATAATTACTAATCAATACCAAAATACTAGCATTTGTTAGAAGAAAATAAGGCAGTGTATTTAACAACTTTCTCAATTTCTTTTAGGTGCTTTTAGCGCTGCAATAGATGGATATAACTTACTTTAGTAACAACAACAAATAGGTTAGTATATTAGACTATTCTAAGGTTAGGAGTAGTTAGTAGAGAGCTTAAGGAAAAGGTTTTGATGGTGGTTTTTGTCAATCACTCAATAGCAAGGGTTAGATCAATGATTTTTTAGGGAAAATGGAGTCTTTTAGGCATCAACAAATCTTGAAGGAAAAAATGATAATAAGAGAACTAAATACAAGGGGGGTTAATAATTGAAGTGTTGGTAACCCAAGGCTTCAATTACCAAAACCTAGGAGGAAAATAGCTACTAGGAAGTAGGTAACCCTAGGCCCTAGTAGTTTTCCTCCTTCTTTAGCTCAAAGATGAAGTAAATGATGACTTAGATGAAGGAAAATGTGCTAGGGTGTTGCAATGGAAAGGCCCTTAGCAAAAGCTCCAATAAAATTGGTTTTCAAGCATAATCTAGTAGGTGAAAGCTATTAAGGTAAGGACAATAACATGTGCTTAGCCTCCTAGGGTTTTAAGCTAGCAATTTCGTAATCTTAGTGTAAATGAAAAATAAATGTAACTATAACCATTCAATGAACAATAATTGCAGAAAATTTACTTACATCCACCAAGACTCATCTAGCAAATACTCTAGTTGAACACTTTCACCAAGAAAAATGCCAAAATAGTTCAAAACAAGCCTCCTTCAAGAAGAGCGCAACAAATTTTATCCAAGTAACCCTAATTAGGGCACAAATTTCAGACCTCACACTTGTGTGAGTGAAAGATGATGAAAAAATACAAGGGAAAATCCCTTATTTATACAGTTACAATGACGCGAATTAGGTCAAAAACGCTGACATGGACAATTACATGAAATATCCAGTTTTTACATTAAATGGCAAATTAAAACCATAAATCAATCATAAAAGGTGACGTCATGCCATTTTAGGGTGACGTTAGGCCTTTTTAGTGAAACGTTGGTCTCTAGGAGAAAAATGTTAGGCCTCCCAAGGCCTTTGAATCAAACCACACATTCCACTTGGCACACAATTGCCTCTAAAGTGTCCAAAACATTGGGTGACGTCAAGGGTCACAAAGGTAAAGTCATGGGCCTTCCAAGGAATACATCATAGTGAGAAGGGAGAGACCCCCCTAGGTTTAGGCCTGCCAGGCCGTCTCTGGTGGAATTCCCTCCTCTCTCTCTTGCACAAATCTCTGATATGTCTCTGCCCCTGGCTGGGGTCTCAACATCCATCTGATGAGATTTTAGCCCTATGGAAGTTTGAACTAATCATATTTCCATGTGTACCTATCCATTGAGTGTGGCCCTACAATAACAACAAGTACTCCGTCCGTGGGCTCATAAGTCACATGGATCATAGCAATGCCAATAACATCTAATAATCAAGTTATTTAAATATGTGCATAAAACCCCGTTTCCCAGACAAGTGCTCAAAGACGTTATGCTATTCTACAATATAGGTTTGGAGGGTACGTTAGGAGGTCCTATTGGGCTAATTATCACTGGACATGGGATGTTTCTAGGTGAAGACAAATCTAGGCCAGGTATGTGGATGAGGTGGCGAGGGATGTCTGAGCAATGGGTGTAGTGATGACATGGGAATGTATGGCTTACCTGTGGGTGACTCTCAAGAGGGTGAGCTGCACCTTGTCATGGATGCAAGTGTTTCCAAGCCCATTCAATGCCTTTTATCTTTTATCTTATTGCTTTTTATTTCAAGAGACTAGTTAGGGGAAACTACCCTGGCGTGGTGACCAGTGGTGACAATGTTACCCACAAGCATTTCACGAAGATGAGAAGGATGGCTTGTGATGAGACCCCCCTTCTCTTGGCTATGCCACCAAGAGCCACTACCCTGGAATGGTGAACAACTGAATGGTAGTTTCATACCGCTACATTCCCATGGACCTAATAGGTTGTCTCATGATGAGACCCCCTATCCTCCAACTAGGTATTGATTTTATTATTTTACGGGTCCCTTTGTTTCTTGTTGAGAATCCTTTTATTGCTTTCTCGGGGAGCCATGGGAGAAGCATCTGAAGGTTTTTATCTCTTGTGTTTTTATCTTTTTCTAGCTACTTTTACCCTCTGGGCCTTTAGCCCCTTCTTCCCACAAGGTAAGGTACAACACTTTGTTATCTTGGAAAACCCAGTGCCCGAAACAATGTATGGGATGGATGAGATGGAAAAGGATGACAAGTGGTAAGTATGCTGGGAACAAACGATGACCTTTCATGAACCCACCCAGTGGCAACTCAAACCCTATGGGAACCAACTTACTAGGGTATCCTGTCATTCCCCCCAGGTGTGGACAAGTGGAAAGGCATAAGGTCCAAGCACACGTTAGAAGTAAAAAATAATTAAATGCACATATTCAAATGTTTTGAGAATCAGAGTGACATATACCATGATACCTTGACTCATTACCTCATGGAGCAAGACCCACTACTGCTGAAGGACCAGGCCAATGGGATGGATGCTGTTGTTGTTGACAAGGTGGAGGCACTGAAGAAAGGTGGGCCCTCCAGGGCCAGGCTCAAGTCAATATGGCTCTCGGTACTCCATTTCTAGGACCTGTGAGCCTCGAGACATAATATCCTTAGTTATCCCTAGGCTAGGGGATAACAATTACAACATATGTGCTATAGGTTGTATCTCTTCATTTGTTGGACAATAATAAAGGAAGGACCTGGAAATTTATCTGGTGGACGTAGCCCACATTGAGTGAAACACCAAGGTGCCAAGGCACCAAACACCAAGGTGCCTCATCCATCCTCTCAAACACGACATATATAGACCTCACTACCCGCTTCACTACAACGACCTATCCAACACACCCCATCAAAGAGTTAGGAAGCTTCCTCAAGCCACCTCCACCGCTACATCTAACTCTTCCTAAGTTCACCATAAGAATCATCCAAGCAGGTTTCCCCAAGCTCTTTGCACACTTTCCAAATCAAGGCATCCCAAACTACCATAAGACTTCTTCAAATTTTCACCGCTTGAGTCACCCTCAAGTCTTCCGGTTTTCATCATGGAAATATAGTGCACTTGAACCACCAATTCATCCGACTTCTCTTTCATAGAACTCACTGCAACACTTAGGAAATCCAAGAACTCAAAACTAACCATACCTTTCCAACGACATCCTTTGCTGCAATCATGGTTCAAGTCTGTTGTCTTGGAACTCCACTTTCCCAAGAAAATGACTCTCCACATGAACTCACCTCAAGCATCGTCCACAACTCAAGCTTGAAAAACCTTCACTACGATACAAGGTTGAGTCCATTTGTCCACTTCAGAAATATGTCTAAGTCCCAAACCTTGCATGCAACTAGCCAAACTCGTTTCGAATGTCTTGCCATATACACACCTTGAATGCTTCCACTTCAAGGAACCATGCACCCACCACTCGACTGTCAAGTCATACTGATGTTAACCTACTATTGTAACTCTGCAAAGAGCTACCTCGTTCGAAGGATGTGATCTCATCCAACAACCCAACTCAACTCAATTGTTTTTCTTGATGATGCACGATAGGAAGACATCATGAAGGAAATGTTCCCAAGCAAATTCCAACTACGAATATTTTTTAGGTCACCCCAAGTCATCCAATGCACCCAAGTGCTTGACCTCACTGCAACCCGTAACTTCTCCTCCTTCATGATCACTTTTTTGATCACCCTCTATGTTTTTCTTATGTGATCACTTTTGCGGTTATCTATACGACAATTCATGCAATAGATCCTGCATTCATCAAACTTTCCTAAGTGCTCAGTTCTCCAACGAACTATGTGTCTGGTCTCTCCAAGGTGTGCAGAACAGGTCTGACACTGACATCTGTCACAAATCAAACTAACCAAGTCTACCTCTACGATCAAGTCTGCGACAAATTTTGTGATGAGCTCTGCAACAAGTTCTGCAATGAAATCTATGATGAGTTATGTGATCACCCACCCTGTCCAAGTGCTTCATTTCACCACAAACTATGCTCTCGGTCTTCACAAGGTGTGCTCCCAGCTCAATCTTCCCATCACAYTGTCAACCRAACCTTTATTGTAAGTTTGATGAAAATTCTGTGATGAACAAGTTCGCTGCACCGATCCGTTCACCAAGTATATGAACATTCCCACTAAACTTCATTCATAATGAATTTACTTCTCAACAAATGCACCCCACCACACTTATTCTGACTGCAAGAGTGGTGAATATCACCAAAATTCTCCGATACCATCTGTCGTGTCCCCATAGTGTGCCTTGCGATCATGCACTTCTTGAGGGCGTGCGCCACCATGATGTTTCTCACTTGGCTACTTGAAAACACTATGGATACTTTGTCTGGACTACACCTCTTCACCTAGAGCATACCCATACTCCGTTCTAGGCTACCGACGAGTCACACTACTACTCTAGTGAAAATCTTGTATACTTAAACATTTCTAATAGATTTAACACTTAGTCATTTTAAGCATACATCCATGAACATGTGAAGCCAAGAGAATGAAAACAAAACAAACAAGATAAACATAGATATAGTGTGGGCGGAAAAAACTGTGCCTAACACCCAACTAAGTCTTTTTTATTGTGAGATCGTTACAACATGAGCACCATCAGATTGATTTACAAATTCAGCAGATTCAAACGACTCTCCTCACCTCACCAAGACACTCCTAACTAGATTCATTGCACCCAGATTATTTGCCGCAACCATCTCCAAAAACTCCTGCGATGCACCTCAAACGTGCCTACAACCACAGACTTGTTGTCTCTTCGTTTCCATAGACTTCAAAAATTTCAATTTTGCCTCACACATGCCTCCAACAAACCCGTGTTTCTAGAATTTCCCAAAACTAGCCCAAGAGAAGCTCGCCCAAATCTATCCATAGAATCCTCGTCAAGGAAGCACAAGTCCTCCCAAGTGGAGCAACTTGGCTCCTTGAGGAGGCTATCCCTCTTTGTTTGCCTCAGAACTGCAAAGCTCTCTTTCTTTCCTTCCAAGTTCTACCAATCTGCCTTCTTGGTTGTCTGCCCTTGATATTATATATATTCCAAGGGTCGCTTGTGTGAAAAACCATGTATTTTGGGTGTGTCACACCTCTTCGTGAATCATCACACTCAACCAACCGTTGTGCCCCTCCATGGACCCAATGCACCCATATAACTTCGTGCCCATCAATCAACATGCCTCTTGGACCAACATGCCCTATTGATCTAACCAAATCATTGTCTTGGTTGTGCATGCCCCTTAGGTGAGTCAATACGACTCTCCTAAGTGCACCCACCATGCTTTAGCCAATTTTCCATCATTGGTGGAGTTCCCAAGTCATGCCCTCAACCCTTCATTAAACCGTTTTTCATTTGACTTGTGTTGCAAGGCATCTTGGGTGGAGTTTCCACTTGGCACGTCACGTGCCCAAGGAACCCCAACTCTCTCCTATATGAATACTTTCATCTCCTCATTCACACTGAGCATCTTTCCTGCATGATTCCCTCTGTTTCAGTCTATGGTGGAAGTGTGCACGCCCGGGCTTGGCACCATAGGCCCTACAATTATGAGTTTATATTGTATTATTATTATATTTTATATTATAAATTATTATTATAGATTATATATATATCTATATAGATATATATAACAAAAATAAACTGTATTTATATTAAAAGGAGTTGTACCGAAGAAAACATTGATCATATAAATCTTCAAAAATGGCTCAAATCCTGTACATAATTCTAAAGCTAAGACAACAAAATTTGGAACTCTCTCAAGTTTGATTTCCTGATCATTTATATTGATTACGTATTTAATGAATTGTCCTAATAACCAAATAACTTTAAAATCCATTTACTGGGAAGAAGAGGCAGAGTCTTGAAATTTTGAAGCCTTAGTCTACTGGAGAGGTACTTCCTCGATGTCCATTGGGGATATGATTTGTTCCTCATTTCCATGGACTATAGTGCCTTCACAAGGAGAAACTATGCCATGATTGATTGAAACAAAGGCTAAATGTTGACGGTAAGCAAGATTCCTTAATTGCTAGATTTCTATCTCCACTTCATCCATTCGTCGTGTCAAGGAGATCAAAGAAAATTCAAATTCCCCCAATTTGGTTGAAATTTACTGGAGTGTAGAAAAATTAGCTTGATAAATCTCCTCATGAAAGTAGAGAATTTTCTTGAAGTCACTCAAAGAAGGGTCCATGTTGGCATAGGGGCAGACCCAGGTTTCACTCCAAGAGCGCACCAACAAGTTCTAGCTACTAGACCTTTCGGCAACACCTATGAAGCAGATGCAGTCTCACCCGAAGCAGCTATGAGGGGGTTGCAGGACATAGATGTCTACAACCAGGGGAATATCAAGTGGATCTTGTATAACAACAATCACAATATTCATATATCACTTATCAACAAGATCTACTCTGTGCAGCTATAGATCTTGATCTAACACAGTAATGAAAATAACAATATAACAATGACAGAGATCAAAGCATCAATCACTCACACAACACAAAATATACGTGGTTCACCCTTTCTCTAGGGCTACGTCCACAAAACTGTGCTTATGATATATTAGGATAAAGCTTACAGTTCTGATCTGCACTCTTGGCCAACAGATCCTCTCTCTTCTTCTCTCTTTCTCCCCCCCTTCCTGAGCACCTAGTTGCAGGATCTGATCTTCGCACCCAGCTGAAGATATTACAATACCAGAAGGATCTCTCCCTCAACACTTCTCTCTCACAATATAATGACTTCTCACCACAACAATAGAGCTAATTCAATAACAATATCATACCAACCTGACCTAGGTCCTCTTGACCTTTATTTATACATTACAATACATCACCGACAGCCTTAGGCCGAAACCTAGGTGTCAAAACCCTAATTACCAAAACCCTAGGTGTCTAAAACCCTAGGTCAACTTGATCCACCTTTTCTGGGCTTTGCCAGCCTATCTTTCCTGCCTTCTCGCGCGGTGCTCCAAAGAATCCAACTGTGGCTTTTTTCGTTTGCTGGGTTGTCCTCGATCCCTCTTCCTTGCTGATCTGTCATCCTTGATCTCCTCGTCCAATGATTTGCTTTTCCCATACTTCGCTCCGTCTTCTTTTCTCTTTTGCTCACTTCGACCTAGTGAAAGTCACTGTGTCCCCCGCAAAGTTCGCTTTTTACCTTTTCTTCCTTGTTCTCCGCTTCCTTCCATAACCAAGGACCAAAATTCCCCCAACACTCACCTGTGATTCGCCCCGAGGCACTTCAGATATGATCTTCTTGTTTTACTTCGACTTTGGACTGCGTAGTGCAACCCTTTCTTTATGCTTTATGCCTTCTTTCCATCCTTGTGCAGGCTGTCTTTTCTATGTCTGGTACCTAATTTCAACTGCACCCGGTACCTAGATTCTTTTCTCCTTGATTCTACTGAGAGCTGCGAGGCAACTGGTTAAGACAACTTTAGCCGACTCCCATTCACCAAGCCTTCCTTCCAGTCTCCTTTCAATGTCTTCAGCTGTGCAACTCCTCCTTCTGTAACATAGGAAATCTCATATGGTCCGAGCCAATGCATCCTGAACTTCCTAGGGTGTTTGATAAACTTACTGTCATATACTAGTACTAAATCACCTTGCTTGAATATATTCTTCTTGATATGTCTGTCATGATAGGCCTTTTCTCGTTCCTTCTGAACTTGCTGATGGAAGCCTGCAATGAATATGTCTTCTTCTAGTTCGACCAGTAGTGCCAGCCTCTCATGAACAACGCAAATATCATCCATGTCTATAAATGCAACAATTATTAAGCTTGGTACCAAGTACTCCATTGGGACAAAAACTTCTAGATCATAGACCAACTTTAAGGGGGTCTGTGTTGTTAATTTTTTGCAAGTGGTTCTATAGGCCTAGAGTACTATTGGTACTCTTAAATCCTAGTCTTCCCTGTTCACACTGCAAATCTTTGTCAATGCTTTCTCCAGGATTTTGTTGAATGCTTCAACTGTTCCGTTTGCTTGTGGATGGTAAGGTGTGATCTACTGATGGTGGATTGTAAATTCTTCAATCAAGGCTTCAACTGTCTTATTGATGAAGTGTGTACCTTGATCACTCATAAGGATCTTAGGGTATCCAAACCTGGTTATTATGTCATCAAATATAAAACGTGCAACTGTAGTTTCACTACAGTCCTTGAATGCTCTTGATTCGACCCATCTAGTCAGGTATTCTGTTGCAGTGATAATATACCTTTCTCCTGTGCGCTTTCCTGGTGGGTTTATAGGTCCCACAAAGTCAATGGCCCACTTATCAAATGCTCATAAAGCCATATGTGGTGCTAATGTAATTTCATCTCTTCGAGATGGCTTTCCAACTCGCTGGCATACATCACATGATCTGGCATAGTCTTTAGCATCTTTGTGTAACATAGGCCACCAAAGGCTAGCTCACAGAACCTTCTGCATAGTTTCTTTCTTTGCGTAATGTCCTCCTAAAATGCCTTCATGAGATTCTTCAAGGATCATAGGGCACTCTGCCTCCATCACACATCTTCTTAGTATCTCATTAGGCCCCATTTTGTACAGCTGTCCAACTATAAGTGAGAAGTCTACAGCTCACACCACTAGCTGTTTCTTCTGAGGAATTGTGTACTCACCTAGAGCCATTCCTGTTGACAGGAACAAGATTATGTCTATGAAGTGGTCATCAATATTTCTAATGGTGAACAATTGTTCATCTGGTAATGTATCCTCTAGACTGGTAGGTTCTTCACCATGTTCCAACTTCGACAGGTGGTCTGGGCCCTTGTTCATTCTTCTTGGCTGAACTATTATCTCAAAATCATATTCTTGAAACAATAGAAGCCATATGCATATTCTCCCCCCCAACACTAGCTTGTTGACTAGGTACTTCAACGCAGAGTGATCGGTAAACATTTTAAAGTGTCCTCCCAACAAGTAGTGGCAGAATTTCTGTAATGCATACACCATGGCTAATCCTTCTCTTTTTGTAGTGGTGTAATTAATTTCAGTTGTGGATAGCTTTCTGCTGGAAAATGCTAATGGATGATCAATGTCCCCTTCTCCAGGTTGTGCTAGTACTACTCCTAATGCAATGGAAGACGCATCAACATGCACATGAAATTCCTTGCTCCAATCTGGAAAGACTAGAATTGACACAGTCACCATCTTTTGTTTCAGTGTGTCAAAGCTCTGCTGGCATTCATCTGTCCAACCAAACTGACAATATTTCTTTAGTAACTTCTCCATAGGTGCAGTAATCTCGGCATATCCTTTGATAAATTTCCTATAATAGCCAGTATGTCCTAATGCAGTGCGCAGTTGTTTGACTGAGGTGGGAGGTGGAAAATCAACTATAATTGCAATTTTGGATGGATCCACCAACAATCCTTGCTTGCTAAAATATGACCTAATAATACTCCAAATGGTGAGAAGAAGATGTACTTCTTGAAATTCAAAGCAATTTGACACTGCCTGCATTTATCCAGCATTAGCCTTAGACATTCAATATGATTTTTCAACAAACTAAAAATAGTCCAGTCATCAAAGTATGCTTCTAAAAACTTATGCAAAAATTCTTTGAACGCTTCAACCACCACCCTGGAAAACATGGCTGGGGCATTCTTCAATCCAAATGACATTACTATATATTGGTAGTATCCCCATTCTATGGAAAACATATTCTTATGATGGTCCTCCTTGGCGGTGCATATCTTATGGTATCCTGAAAACCCATCTGTAAAAGAATATACTTCTTGGCCTCCCACGTTATCCAACACTTCATCTGTGAATGGTGTAGGGAAAGGATAATGTAGAAAAGCATCATTCAACTTCCTGAGATCTACGCAGATCTTGATCTCACCTTTCTTCTTATCTTGCACTATCATGGGGCTAATCCACTCTGACTCTTCAACGGGTTCAATAATCCCTGCTTCCGGCATTCTGTCGAGATCAATCTTCACTTTTTCCTTATATTTTGGGTTCAATATGTAGGGCCTTTGCTTGAATGGCTTCGCATTTGGTTTCAAAGGTATTCTCATCTCTCCCATAGGTCATTTGATACCCTTCATATCAGTGAACTTGGTTGGAAAAAAGTCCTGATACTCGTGCAATAATTCTGTAATTTTGTCAATGGTAGCAGCATCCCAGTAATCTCTGACATTGGCAAGCTTTGGTGTCTCCTATGTCTCAATATTGACTTTCTTTATCTTTATCGGCTGTCCAATGAATGGAAGTTCAACTCCTGGTCCTTCCACATATCTCTGGCCTTCCATTTCTATGATATTCACCTTCCTTCGATCATTGTCTTCGTCGGCATTAATGTTGTAGAAGATCTGTAGTTTTTGGAGGGGCACAGTCCATTCGTCCTATTTTGGTGCCCAAGGGAGGCTAAATGACTCTTCAAACACTTTCGGTCTTACAATCTGTAATGCTTGGTCTACTGAAGGGTATTCACTTTCAAATAAAAATGTGATTACAAAATTCTGAGTCATACCTTCCCAGTCTATAGTGATGAGGCACAACTCTTCTTGAAGGTACCAGTTAATCGGGGTGGTATCCAGCGTATTGACGAATATGTGTACCCATTGTTCTCTAGGAATGTCAGTCCAGGCCTCTTTGCAGCTTCGTATATGGTCCTTTGGGAAGCTTCGACCTGTGTATCATACTTCGCAACTTCCTACTTGTGCTGAAAACCGCGTTGTCATCAAGGTTTGACATTGTGTCCAGTCTGTAATATTGATTTTATGTGTCCCCCACCATCTTGCTGGTGTGGCTTTTAGGGCCTCGTTCATAGCCAATAGCCTCTGTTGTGCTAGTAAAATCTCTTCAAATTCCATCAAGAAGGATTCTAGGGGATTCAGACCATCAAAGGTAGGTAAGTTACTTATGGTTGTACCAATCCAACGGACTTCTCTGGTCAGTCGATCACATCTTCTTGTGGATACTTCATACATCTGGTTCTTCCAGTTCTCCAATGCTTCTTCTGACTCTGATGAACACACACTGTCACTTTGCCAGCTCAAGTTTCGATTGGCATTAGGGTTGATATAATCCTGCTGCCTGGCTGTTAATTTGTAGATGTTTTCCAGTTCAAATGCGTGGTCTTCTTCTCTGATAGGTTCTGTATATCATGGGCCCTCATCTGGATTTAAAGGTGCAATGAACCTAAGGCCAGCTCTCTCAAATGTCATGCATATTTTCTTTATATCAATAACAGTGGAATTGTCAAAGGCCCAATCAATTCCTAGTAATGCAGGGTAAGGGCAGCTATCATCGACAATTTCAATTACCTCAAAATCTGCAAAGGTTCTTACTCTGTCGATGTCCACTGGGACATTCTCTAATTGTCCAAATGGGCTGACAACTTGTTGATTAGCCATGTGAAGCTTGATAGGGGAATATATCAGCTTGGGTTTTCCCATCAATGCTCAAGTTTGCTTTGTCATGACATTGACCTCCGACCCTAAGTCGAGGACCACATAGTCTATCTCATATTCTCCTATCTGAGAATTCAAGTGTAATTCCTTATTTGTTCTTCTCTTCTTACCAATTTGGTGTACTACCCTATTTAGTAGGGGTCTATATTTCCTAGCTCATATTGTTTAACCATATTTTTCAGTTCGTGTATAGCTTTCACATATTTAAGCAGGTCTATAAACATATATAAGAAACTGACAAGTTTACTTACCTCTTTCCCCCCTCCGTGTGAAACAGACCGATCGAATGCATGAGGCATTTCATATTCTCTTATTTGTGGTTGTGTTTTTCAAGAAGACCCTTGATCTGCTTTGAACTCTTGCCTTGCCTCCTCAAAGATTTGCCTTTCTTTCTTTGCATCGAAAATCTGGGTCTTTTCTGCAGCTTTTCTGACTCCTGAGTCTTCTACAATCTTTTCTTTGGTCAGTCTATCCTGTCCCTTAGCAGTGCCTCCTCTTGTAATAAAAACGACTCTAGGATCAACTTCATGAGGTTCCGCTTTGATTAATTGTATTTGTGGGTTCTGCTGAGATCCTCATCTTTCTTGAAGTTTAGCCAGCTACATAGGGCATTCCTCTATGACATGTTTGAAAGAGTTATAGTAACTACAGGTTGTGCAAGGATTCTGATAGTCCCTTTCTAAATGTCATGGTTGTGTGTAGTTGTAATAGATTATTTGTCCTCAGCCTTGACCCATACCTCCTCCTCATCCTCGCCCTCTGTATCCATCGCGAGGATTGAAGTTTCCTCTCCCTGGAGAGTTGTACTGCAGAGTGTTTCCTTCTTGCTGTACTTCACCTTGAATCTTGTATATGTCCCTCAAACTTTCATGCATGATATCATAAGCTCTACAATATCTATCATCGTGCCCCACTGATTTACAGAATGTACAATACAAGTTTGTGGGTGTCTGAACAAACTTCTGCATGTAGTAGCACTCGCCTGGGCGATGCCTATTTCTGCATACATCACACCAGGGTAGGTTAAATTGCTTCAAGGGGATCGACGCCCTTGAGGAAAAATACTCATGAAATAAGGGACAATGTTCCTTATCATGGCCTTCATATCCTCAACCTGTAAATACAAACTAGTCAGCTGGCTCATGATCTGGCTAATGCTTGAGCTAGATTCTCCCATCAGTGCTGATTCAAGCTTCATGGCGATCTCCAAAGCTTCTGCCTGTGATGCAATCTTCTACTGCATCAGTGGCACTCTGATGTGTGGTAACAACGTCGCGATGAACCATTCTTTTTTCTGTTCATCAAGGATCTGAAAAGTTAATCGGCCTGTTAGGGTCTTGAATCTCTAATCGAACTCCCAAACAGGTTCTGCTACCCTTTGTTTAATATCTTTTAGTTCTGTAATACATTGTGACTCCGAATTAGGTTTCTTAAACTCTGCAATCAACACATTCTTGATTTCATTCAGGGGCTTAGGCTGTGCCAGTCCTTGGACAAGTTTCATGTACCAGCTCAACATGAAGTCCCTTAGCGTATTGCTAAACTGGGTCCTCTTGATGGCTTCATCGGTGATACTATTAATATTCCATATGGCTTCACATAGAAACCAATGTTGATTTGGATCTTCAGATCCATCTCCTTTAAAGATAGGGAGTCTCATTTCATCTGCCATAGAGCTGACTAGGTTCCTTGTCTGAGTAGATGCTAAGCTACCAGTAACAGTGCTCTGAGGACTCTGGTGGTTCTGACTATTCTGAATACTAGGTACTATTGGGACAACAAGAGGATTACCATTACTTACTTCAGTAGTCCGTACAGTTCCTAAGGTTTCTGGCTCTCTTTGGCGCAGTTCTTCAGCTTCCCCTTCTTCTGTTCTGGTGGGCTCTGGATGTTCTTCATCGGTTAGATCTACCTCTTGTCCACTGTAGAAACCCTCTTCTCCGTAGTTTTTCTTAAACAAGTTCTCAAGGTGACCCCCTCGAAATACTTTCCCACTGCGCATATGTCCTGTTTCTGTGTCGCTGTCGCTGTCTGAATTTCTGAACATTAGCCTTCTCAGATCCAGCCAATCTACTGTATCTTCAGGATGTGGTTTTTATGCAAGAGCATCTTGATTCTCAGCTTCAAAAATTGCAAAAATTTTCCTCTAGGTCCCTTGAAGAAGTAGCTCTCATCCTGACTATATGATTCTCTTATGTCAACAACAAATTCTTCAGTGATATACCCTCCGATGGTACTATCGAAACAATGATCTACAGCTCTGGATACAACGTTGTCAACTCTCTTGACTTTTTGGATCAACACTGGTGTCCAATCCACATGAGGTCTAGATCTAATCTCGAACTGGGTATTGGCTAACCTAGCCAACCACTCAAACAAATCCTGGTGGATTCCTCCAAAGAAGATCTCGTGAATGTCGGTGAAGATGTATCTTTGTAGCTAATCTTCAGTACTCAGTTTAGGGTTCTTGTTCTGGGCTTCAGTGAAGTCCTTCTCTTGATCCTCAACCCACTTTTGAATCTTTGTCTTCGATGGAAACCACCTTGACATTCACTTACACAGATTCCTATCCTGACAATGTAACCATTTGTTGGCACAGGGGCTGACCCAGGGTTCACTCCAAGAGTGCACCAACAAGTCCTAGCTACTGGCCCTTTCGACAACACCTGCGAAGTAGATGCAGTCTCACCTGAAGAAACTATGAGGGGGTTGCAGGATAGAGATGTCTACAACCAGGGGAATATCAAGTGGATCTTGTATAACAACAGTCACAACATTCATATATCACTTATCAACGAGATCTTCTCTGTGCAACTATAGATCTTTATCTAACATAGTAATGCAAATAACAGTATAACAATGACAGAGATCAAAGCATCAATCACTCACACAACACAAAATATACATGGTTCACCCTCTCTCTAGGGCTACGTCCACATAACTATGCTTATGATATATTAGGATAAAGCTTACAGTTCTAATCTACGCTCTTGGATAGCAGATCCTCTCTATTCTTCTCTCTTTCTCCCCCACTTCCTGCGCACCCAGCTGTAGATCTTACAATACTAGAAGGCTCTCTCCCTCATCACTTCTCTCTCACAATATAATGACCTCTCACCAAAACAATAGAGCTAATTCAATAACAATATCATACCAACCCAACCTAGGTCCTCTTAACCTTTATTTATACATTACAATACCTCACTGATAGCCTTAGGCCGAAACCTGGGTGTCAAAACCCTAATTACCAAAACCCTAGGTGTCTAAAACCCTAGGTTAACTTGATCCACCTTTTCTGGGCTTCACAAGCCTGTCTTTCCTTCCTTCTCGCACGGTGCTCCAAAGCATCCAACGGTGGATTTTTCCATTTGCTGGGTTGTCCTCGATCCCTCTTCCTTGTTGATCTGTCATCCTCGATATCCTCGTCCAACGGTTTTCTTTTCCCATACTTCGCTCCGTCTTCTTTGCTCTTTTGGTCACTTCGACCTAGTGACAGTGACTATGTCTCCCGCGAAGTGCGCTTTTTACCTTTTCTTCCTTGTTCTCTGCTTCCTTCCATAACCAAGGGCCAACAATCCATCTCTATCCACTATAACAGGAAGCCATAAAAGCTTCACCCCCCCCCAGGGTTTCCAATTCCAGTTCCAAAGATAACAGATGAAGGAGAAATTGAATTGTGAATAAAAACCACTTGGGAAAGAAAACAAGAATTACTAGAATCTGAAGACAATGACTGATAAACAAGGAGAAACCCATAACGAGATGACATTGCATGGACACCTCCCTCTAAAGACAAAAAAAAACCCTGAGAACCAACGACCAAAATATATTTGAACCCCACAAATGACCACCTACCGAGATATGAAACTGAGACCTGAAAGCTAGATCCCAACCAGGGGTAGAAACCCTTCCAAACACCAACGAATAATGAACCATAATGATGCAGGAGCATCGCCAACAGAGCACACATGGACAACACAATGAGCACAACACATAACACGCCTTTTGAACTATTGGCATATTCTAAGGAAATAGTTTGGAGTGGGTTACAAGTTAAAGAAATATTTAATGATCAGAGACTGGATGATTGTGTAATATCAAAGAAGATCAGTTTTCCTTAAATTAAACTGATTGCAATGCAGATATGGAGCATCTACCCTATCTTCACATCTCAGAAAATTCATTGTAACAAAGGCTTAATCGTTGAATGCTTTTAATTTCATAGGACAGGTAGATGGAGGAAACCCTAAGAGTCCTCTTGTATAAATAGTTTCTTATGCACCTGAATGAGGCTGTTGAACCTGATGCTGCGAACATAAGGATGTTGAATAGTTTACAACGACACATCAGTATTTGCTGAGTTAGTTATTATTTTCTTGTATCAGTTGTAGCCATTTATTTTTGAATGAATAAAACAGAGGGACATTAATCCAAATACATGGAAGTCTTGTTGTGTAACTATTCTCTTATATATATATATATGTTTTCATGAACGTATGAGTTATTCTTTGAATGAATGAATCCGTGAAGTGTTGAATAAGCTTCAATCATTTCTATTCCTTGATATTATGCAAGGAGTGCATACTGTATGCAAGGAGTGTGTTTAAAAGAGTCTTTTGACTCAAATCTCAGAAGAGATAGCGTGAAACTTCCATATGAAAAGTGGGCATATCGTACGCAAGGAGTGCATCAACAGAGTCTTTGACTCAAAAATCTCATGAGGAATAGATTTATTTTCTCGTGAAGGGATATGAAGATCTGTTGCAAGGAGTGCAAAGACCTATAATTTGACTAAGTGTCAAAGGAACCATCTAAGGGGAAAAGGATTCGAGAAACGAAGCTCAGGAGAGATATCGGGAAGAAATATTCAAAGGGGGAGAATCTCTCAAGGTTTAATGAGTTAATGACTAGGATTTTTTCGGGAGGAAGCAGAGTCACTCCAAACCGTCAGATCTAGAAAATTTGCAAGGCGGTTAGCTATGAGCACCTTTGGAAATCTGCGGAGTAACGAAGTCTTCCTGTGTCGTCGATCTGAGAGACATGACACATGGAAAAAATCCTTCGACTTAGGGTGAAATCACTTTGGGAGAAAATGAGTGTGGAAGAGTTGAAACTCCCGAAGCCCGAATAGCCAAAGTGAAATACAGTTGTCTATCTATGGGAAACACGCGTCAACAAATCGTCAACTTCATGGGAAAGCACTCCGGGAGAAAGAAAGTGTGGAGGAGTTGAAACTCCCGAAGCATGAATAGTCGAAGTGAACTACAATCGTCGATCTGTGGGAACACACGTCGACAGATCGTCGACTTTGGGTGAAAGCACTTCGAGAGAAAGCGAGTGTGGAGGAGTTGAAACTATCGAAGCCAGAATAGCCGAAGTAAATTACAGTTGTCGATCTGTAGGAGACACGCATCGACATATCGTCAAATTCGGGTGAAAGATCTCCAAGATAAAGTGAGTACGGAGAAGTCAAAACTCCTGAAGCCCAAATAGTTGAAGTGGTTAGCAATCATTGATCTGCGAGAGACACGCGTCAACAGATCGCGTAATCCGGAAGTGGGGAGAAAGAAATGTAGAGGATCGCTCGAAGTGAATCCCCTCCATCGAATGAGAAGGATGTGTGGCGCATGATCCTTAACTCTAGAAGAAAACACTCCGAGAGAAAAGGTTGCAGGAACGTTCAAAGCTCCTGAACACCGAAGTCCTGAAATGAACCTGAGCCATTGATGTAAGCGGACAAGTGGTGCTTGATATGAAACTCCAGGTACAGAGTGCTTCATGAGAAAAGGTGGTGTGAGCGTCTGGGACTCTCAAACGTTGAAGTCCCTAAGTGGACCTGTGTCATTGATTTAAAAAAACGTGTGGCTCATGATGTGGAAATCTGGGTACAGAGCATTCTGGGGAAAAGTGGAGGTTGGAACACTTGGAACTCCCGAAGTAGATCTCGACCATTGGTTGCGAAGGGGGACGTGGAACATAGATTTGGTTCCGGTTAAAGCTCGAAGTCGCAAAGTGCCCAGGAGGTTGAGTCCCGGGTCACAGCCCGAGGTCACATGCAAAGAGGGGTAAGCGGAAGGAGCTAGTGGCCAAATTTCAAGTTTATAAAAGTGCTAAAGAAGAGGGGGCCATGGGTTCCATATGACCTGTTCCTAAAGAGAAAATGGGACCTATGTAATTTGTTTCAGGGGCTACTGAAGGCCCGAAAAAGATAATTCATCTCAGGATATTAAGATCCTTGACCGAGAGGTCATGAAACCCTTAGGAGGGAAGGGGTGTTTGCATCAAGTGGTATCAGAGCTTGATTTTGTTTCAGGTAGCTGAAAAGGAACTCGAAGTTGAACTCTATGTGTGAGAACCAGTCAACTCAATGCCATCGAGGAGATGTGTGGAGCCACCTATAGCCAATCGCGCTGTGAAAAGAGAAATGAGAGAAATTTGTGCCAGGTTGGAGGTGATGGAAGAAGCGCAAAGAAGAGCACCTGATGCTGGAGACATCAATGATGTAGAAAGTGAAGAGATAGAGGTCAAAGAAGAAGCTGCAGGGGAAGATGCATCCGAAGAACGCTTACTGAAAGCTTTTTTGAAGTTGGGAGCTAGAGCAAAGATAAACATCCCAATGTATGAAGGAAATTTGGATGTTGAAGAGCTGCTGGACTGGACAAGGTCCCTGGAAAATTAATTTGATTATGAATATGTTGATGAGGAGAAGAAGGTGAGACATGATGTAACGAGGCTAAAATGACATGCAACACTATTGTGGGATGAACTGTAGGCTGATAGGAGGAGCAAAGGCAAGCAGAAGATACATAATTGGGACAAAATGGTTGCCAAGATGAAGGCTAAATTCATACGCAAGGATTATTAGATAAATATGTTCAGGAAGTTGTAGAACCTGAGATAGAAGGGAATGGCAGTGAAAGAGTACATGAAGGAGTTCTACAAGATGAATATCAGGGCTGGACAAAGAGAGAAAGATGAAGAAAAAGTTTCCAGATATATAAATGGCCTGAGATATGAAATCCAGGATGAAATCAACATGATGACAGTGAGGAGAGTGGAGGATGCTTATCATATTTCACTGAAGGCAGAGGAGAAGTTGGCTAGAAATCAGAGTCTACGAAGCATAGGCAGAAGTCCAAACAAAGGTAAAGGATTTTCCCATGACAAGGCACATAAAACCAAGAATGATACTGAGAAACCACATAGTCACTCATAAAGAGGAGGAAGTTCCTGAGGGAGACAAAGTGGTGGAAGAAATTCTTTTAGAGTAAGAGAAAGAAGAAGAGGAGGACAGGTAAGGTGTTATGCCTGTGGAAAGACAAGACACATGTCTTGGGAATGTCCCGAGAGAAAGAGATAAGGAGGAGGTGAAGCTCACATTTCAGAAGCGTAGAAAATGAATGTTGAAGCAGAAGGTGCAGAGGATGGAAAATACTTGATGTTGAGGAAGGTTCTCTTAAAACCAGAGCGCGAAATTGAAAAGCCAATGCAAAGGAACAATTTGTTTAGAACAACTTGCAAGACTAAAGATAGAGTATGCAAGGTGATAATTGACAGTGGGAGCACTGATAACTTAGTATCCACATAGATGGTGGAGAAATTAGAGCTAGAGACAACTACACACCCAAATCCATATAATGTCTCATGGTTGCAAAAAGGACACCAAGTAATGGTAACTAAACAATGCCTTGTTGAATTTAAAATAGGTGGATATGGAGATGATATTCTGTGTGATGTAATTCCCATGGATGTATGTCATGTTTTGTTGGTAATACCATGGCAGTTTGACAAGAATGACATTCATGATGGGAGAAGGAATACTTACACTTTGGAAAATATTGGTAGAACACACATGTTACTGCTAATAGAAGAGAAGAAAGTAAAGGAAGAAGCCAACACAAGCATACTTCTCATGAGTGGGAAGGAACTTTTGAGTGAGGTCAAGAAGGAACATGAGATGTAATTTGCTGTGGTGAGGAAGCCCAAAGTTTTCCTTACAAGTACTTCTATGGATGATTTTCCTGAAGAGGTTTAAGAGCTGTTGGAGAATTTTGTTGACATAGTAGTGGATAATTTGCCTAACTCATTGCCACCCATCAGAAGTATCAACCATCATATTTATCTGATACCAGGAGAAAGTATGCCAAACAAAGCAACATAGAGATTGACACCTCAAGATAATGAGGAGGTAAGGAAACAAGTCCATGATTTATTAAACAAGGGTTTGGTCAGAGAAAGATTGAGACAATGCATAGTACCAACTGTGTTGAGCCCAAAGAAGGATGGAGGATGGAGGATGTGTATAGACTCAAGAGCCATAAACAAGATCACCATCAGGTACATATTTCCTTTTCCAAGAATGGATGACTTAATGGATTGCTTAAGTGGAGCAATTTGTTTTTCAAAGATAGATTTGAAAAGTGGATATCACTAGATAAGGATGAGAGAAGGTGATGAGTGGAAAGTATCCTTTAAGACAAATGAAGGGTTGTATGAGTGGCTTGTTATGCCGTTTGTCTTAACAAATGCCCCAAGTAATTTTATGAGATTGATGAATGAAGTATTGAAAGATTTCATTGGTAATTTTGTGATTGTATATCTGGATAATATATTGATCTTTAGCAAGACTAAAGAGGAGCATTTGAGACATCTGACATTAGTGACGAGGATACTGCAACAAAAGATGCTGTTGATTAATATGAATAAGTCCTCTTTCACGAAAATGAAACTCATAAATTTGGGTTTTGTGATCTCTTCAAATGAATTCAAGATGGATCCAGAGAAGGTCAAAGCAATCAAAGAATGATCATCACCAAGGAGTATATTTGACGTGAGCATCTTCCGTGGATTAGCGAGTTTCTATAGGAAGTTCATCATAAATTTCAATGGAATTTGGGCACAAATGATGGACACGGTGAATACAAGACACAAGTATTCCAAATGGACAGAAGAGGTCGAGAGTATATTCAATATATTGAAGGAGAAGATAACAGAACGACCAATTCTAGTCTTACCAAATTTTGAAAAGACATTTCAATTGAGATGTGATGCAAGTGGAGTGGAAATTGGAGCAGTCTTGAGCCAAGATAATAGGCTTGTTGCATATTTCAATGAGAATCCGAATGTGACTAAGAGGAAGTACTCCACATATGATAAATAATTTTATGCCATAATTCAAGCTTTGAAGAAGTGGAGGAACTATCTTGTTCCAAAGGAATTTGTCTTGTATAGCAACAATCAAGCTTTACATTTCATAACCAGATAGGAGAAGTTAAACTAGAGACATGCTAAGTGGATAGAATTTATGCAAAATTTCAATTTTGTCATTAAACATATTTCTGGTAATGCTAACAAAGTTGTTGATGCATTGAGCAGGAGATGCCTGATTCTCCAGGAATTTCAAGTGAAGACCTTGGGGTTTGAACACCTTAAGGATATGTATTGTGATGATCAATATTTTAAAGAAGCATATGAAGCATGTGAAAATACTGTGCTCAGGGACATAAGCCAGTGGACAGAGTATATGATTCAATATGGATTTTTGTTTAAAGGTTTCCAATTGTGCATACCGAGTTTCTCGATGGGAGAAAATATGCTGAAGGAAAAACATAGTGGAGGCCTAGCAGGACATTTCGGCCATGACAAGACATTTGCACAGTTGAACAATTCATACTATTAGCCAGGTATGAGAGAAGAGGTGAAGAAGTTTGTGAACAAATGTAAGATTTTCCAGTATGTAAAAGGAAAGAACCCGAACACTGGATTGTATCAGCCATTGCCTATTCCAAATAGGCTTTGGGATGCAATAAGCATGGATTTTGTGTTAGGATTTCCAAGAACCCAGAGGGGAAGTGATTCCATATTTGTTGTGGTTGATAGATTTTAAACTATGGCACACTTTATCCCATTCCAAAAGACTAGTGATGCAACACATGTTGCAATTTTTTTTTTCAAGGAAGTTGTGAGACTTCATGGATTGCCTAGGAGCATTGTCTCAGATAGAGACACTAAATTTGTTGGTCATTTCTGGAGAAAATTGTGGAAGAAGATGGGGAAAAACCTGTCTTTTAGTTCAACATATCACCCTCAGACATATGTACAGACTAAGGTGGTAAGTAGGAGTCTAGGAGATTTCCTGAGAAGTTTGGTCACTGAACATCATAGGTAGTGGAATCAAATTCTACCACAAGTAGAGTTTACATATAATGAATCACAAAACAAAAGTATAGGAAAAATCCCATTTCAAATAGTGTATGGAATGAATCCAAGAGGAGTATCAAAATTGAGAGATCTGGAGCAGAGTGAATTCAAAAGTGCTGGAGCAGAAGACTTTGCTGCAGAAATGCAAAAGATTCATAATTAGATCAAAGAACAATTGCAGAAAAGAAATGCATAATCTAAACGAAGGGTTGATCAACATAGGAGATAAATTCAGTTTGAAGTTGGAGATCAAGTCTTAGCACACCTAATAAATGAAAGGTTCCCAAGGGGAACATATAACAAGCTGAAGCTGAAGAAGATTGGACCATGCAAGATCCTAAGAAATTTTCGTACCAATCTCTATGTGTTAGAGTTGTCAGGGGATGTGGGTATATCACCCATATTTAACATTTAAGACCTGTATCCTTACAGGGAATATGACACAAAAAGATCAAAAGATCAGGAGAAGATACAATGGGAGAAGCAGATGCCTGTAGCAGAAAATTCGTAGATGGAGAAGATATTTGATCAAAATATTGGTAAGAAGACCAAGAGAAAGACATATTTTGAATATTTGGTAAAATGGAAGGGACACCCAATAGAAGATGCTGGTTGGGTAAATGAAGCTGATATCTAGAATCATGGAAAGTTAGTGTAGGAGCTCATAGATAGGAGTCCATGAATGTTTTCCCAGAGGAGTATGATGCAGGAGCATCGCCAACAGAGCCCACATGGACAACACAATGAGCACAACACATAGCGCACCTTTTGATTTATTTAAATGTTGAACTGTTGGCATATCCTAAGGAAATATTTTGTAGCGGATTACAAGTTAAAGAAAATTTTAATGATCAGAGAATGGATGATTATGCAAGATCATAGGAGATCAATTTTCCTTAAATGAAACTGACTTCAATGCATATCTGGAGCATCCACCCTATCTGCACATCTCAGAAAATTCATCGTAAAAGAGGCTTAGTAGTTGAATTCTTTTAATTTTATAGGATAGGTAGATGGAGGATACCCTAAGAGTCCTCTTCTATAAATAGTTGCTTGTGCACTTAAATGAGGCTGCTGAACCTGATGCTGCGAACATAAGGCTGTTGAACAATTTACAATGACACATTAGTATTTGCCGAGTTAATTGTTATTTTCTTGTATCAGTTGTAGCCATTTACTTTTGAATGAATATAATAGAGGGACATTAATCCAAATGCATGGAAGTCTTGTTGTGCAACTATTCTCTGTTATATATATGTTTTCATGAACGTATGAGTTATACTATGAATGAATGAATCTGTGAAGTGTTGAATAAGATTCCATCATTTCTCTTCCCTGAGATTATGCAAGGAGTGCATACTATACACAAGGAGTGCGTTTAACAGTCTTTTGAATCAAATCTTAGAAGAGATAGCGTGAAGCTTCCATATGCAAAGTGGGCATATCATATGCAAGGAGTGCATCGACAGAGTCTTTGACTCAAAAATCTAAGGAGGAATAGCTTGAGTTTCTCATGAAGGGACACGAAGATCTGTTTCAAGGAGTGCACAGAACCAAAAGTCGACTAAGTGTCGAAGGAAACCTCTAAGGGGAAAATGATTCGAGAAATGAAACTTAGGAGAGATAGCGGGAATAAATCTTCAAAGGGGGAGAAGCTCTAAAGGTTTAATGAGTTAACGACTAGGAGTTCTTCAGGAGGAAGCAGAGTCACTCCAGACCGTTAGATCTGGAAAATTTGTGAGGCAGTTAGCTATGAGCTCCTTTGGAAATATGCAAAGTAACGAAGTCTTCCTGTTTCGTCGACATGAGAGACAAGACACTTGGTGGAAATCCCTCGACTTCGGGTGAAAGAACTCTAGGAGAAAACGAGTGTGGAGGAGTTGAAACTCCTGAAGCCCGAATAGCCGAAGTGAACTACAACCGTCGATATGTGGGAAACATGTGTCGATAGATCGTTTACTTCCGGGGAAAGCACTCTAGGAGAAAGCAAGTGTGGAGGAGTTGAAACACCTGAAGCTCGAATATCCGACGTGAACTACAACCATCGAGCTGTGGGAAATACGCATCGACAGATCGTCGAATTCAGGTGAAAGCACTCAAGGAGAAAGCGAGTGTGGAGGAGTTGAAACTCTCGAAGCCCGAATAGCCGAAGTGAATTACAACCGTCGTTCTGTGGGAGACATGCGTCCATAGATCATCAAATTCAGGTGAAAGCCCTTAGGGAGAAAGTGAGTGTGGAGAATTCGAAACTCCCGAAGACCGAATAGCCAAAGTGGTTAAGAGTCGTTGATCTGTAGGAGACACGTGTCAACAGATCGTGGACTCCGAAAGCAGGGACAAAGAAATGCATAGGGTCGCTCGAAGTGAATCCCCACCGTCGAACAAGAAGAGCGCATGGCATATGATCCTTAAATCTGGAAGAAAACACTCTAGGATAAAAGGTTTTAGGAACGTCCGAAGCTCCTGAATGTCGAAGTTCTGAAATGAAGCT
>JASDQU010106601.1:7263-18607 GCA_032191745.1 Picea mariana | reverse complement strand
ATTACTACAATGGAAGAGGTTGCATGTGATAAAATTACTCCTTAACTTACTTGCACTATTTGTTTTAAAGAGGAAAACTTGTGGTTTTGATATTTAATGAGTTATCCCATTTGTTAGAATATTTAGCCAAGGGCCACCCTTAGTGTTGTCTTTAAAGTGGATATTTCATAGACTCTTTACTCCTTCAAGCCCTTAATTTCATTTCCCAAATCAAAGCTTATGTTGATACATGCCTTGGGATGTCAATAGCCCGCTAATATTTTATAAGAACAACCCTCTTAAGAGGATAACTAACAAGATAAGGCACCAATATTCCCTTTCATCCACCACCCATTTTTTTATGATAAAATATAACAAAACTATTTCTATTTCCTAAGCTCCTTTTCTACCACTTTATACTATGACATCTTGAGATTAGTTAACCACAATGATTCCCCCCTAGGATATAATTGATCTAGTCTAAAGAGAGAAAGAAAAGGCTATTGAGGTGATAGTGGGTAGCTTGTGTAAGTTTCCCTTGGGGTTTCACAACTTGTGCTTATGTAATTTTACACCAAGTGAGGAGTAGGACCTAAGAGGTAACAAGTAGGAAACAATGATTCAAGGTTATGTTCCATTAGTTTCACAAAAGACCATTATTCTTTTGGAACTCCTAGTAGAGGGGAAGTTTGAGAAAAAGAGGGAATAGCTTGGTTTAATGGTGTAAACCAAGTTTCTTTCACTTTATTCTCCTTACATGTTCACTATCTAGAGACCATGTTTTAGATTGCTTGATTTATTTTTTGGAGAGAGACACATCTTTGCGAGAAGTGATTGCTTGGATGATGAGGTGTGTGGACCTTTACTTGTGGTAGCGATTCTCATAGATGATTTGTAATACCCCCATGATAAACTCAAGTGTAATTGTACATATTTTTTATAGGATGGTGAGCCATGATGTTTTGGGATAGAGTGCCTAAATGATTATTAGGCTGGAGATCCTATATGATGAATGGCCTATGAGACAACATTGTAAAATGTAATCAATAGGATATATTAATAAAAATACACATTGCTACATATTGAGTCAGACAAAAGAGCATGGGGGCCTAGGAATCCACGAGAGCAAAAGGGGGCTAGGACATGAGAGGAAAAGAGGATAAGTCAAGGGGGCTTAAGACAAGGAATAAAATAATATTATTCCTAAGTCCTAAGTCTTATGATATAATTTTATGCTAATTTACCAAGTGGAGGAATGGATTACCAAGTGGGGGACAAAGTAGTTCCTTGAGTGTCAAGTGCAAAAAAGGGAAAATGCATATATAATGTGGGGAATTAGTGTAATTATCATTCCCTTCCAAGATTATATTCCATCATCCATACCATTTCCTGGAGAGTGGGAGCTGTGAAGTTGGATTTACCCAGTAAATACTTGGTGGTTTGGGTTGAAGAAATAGGTTTTCATGCATGTGGAGCATTCTCTTTGGGTGAGAGAATTGTTGGGAATAGGTTTCCATGTGTGTTGGCCTAGTCAATGCGATAAAATCTCTAAGAGAATACTTGTGACGTTCCAAGTTCCACAGAGCTCCGAGACTTATTAGTTGACCTGTTGTTGAAGCCCTGGAAGGGAAGTGGGACATCCTGAAGGACTTTGGTGGTAGAGAAGGGGATACATTTTCTTGGGTGGGACAAGTTCTGGGGAATGAGAGGTTGTGGGTAGGAACTATTTCCAGAGTTATCACCTGGTCTTGTCATTTATTTTTTTGTATATCAGACCTTAATTTGGCTTAGGTAACCTTTGTTCTAGTGGAGTCATATCCCTAGCTTGGGGGTGACCTAATGTTGAGAGGGAATGAACAACAAAGTCTACAATTGGGAGGAATGTTTGAGGTTTGCAACCAATTGATGATTTCAATTAAAGATAAGTATTATTTTATGTGTTATGGTTTAATTGTAAATATTTATGCTTATAATATATGCTATAAGGATTGCATAATTAAATTCATATGGAAGGCATATTAAGTAATTATTGGTATTAGAGAATTAATGCTCATATTTGAAGAAAATTTCAGAAATTCGCTAATTGACAAATGTCGGGTTTTAGTGATGGTGCCCAGGTGGGGTCGAGGGTATGTTACAGTGTGGTATCAAAGCCACAAGTTCAACCATGAGCCTGCATGGGCCAGATGCAACACATTGAAGCTAAATTTGCAGAATTAAAGCTCAGAGGATGGTTGCAAATTATTTTTCAAAATTACTCTAGTGAAATTGGGAAAAAATCATGATGAATTTGGGGAAAATTGAGTTCATGGGTTAAAAATCCGAATTTAAACCTTGGATTGAGAATGTCCAGGCCTGTAATTGGTCAAAATTTAGAAATTATAGAGTTGCCAAGTTAAATTGGGTGAAAATAGGCAAAATCCCTAATTTCTACAGTGAAATTCAATGTAGAAGTGTCAAATTTTGAGTGTAGAGATCGAATTGACATGAACAAGGTTGAAATTGGCCATAAGAAGCTTAATTTTAGAGTTTCATGGTGGCCATGGAAGACATTTTGAAATTAGGCATTTTTAAAAAAATTGGAAAAATTATGAATTTTGAAAAATTTGAGGATTTGTATGTACCATGATGTCAGCATGACATGGAGGCCACGTGGTGGTAACATGGAAGTGGTGACATGGACTTCCATGATGGTAGATCCATGGTGGAAATATGGTGGCAATCCATGGTGATGGGGTGTCAAGCCTCAATGAAAAGGCGATATAGACCCAAAACCATAAGTGATTTTGCATTGTGAACAATCGGATTTGAAAACAATCGTTGGGGATGCAAAAACAATGAAGTCACACCACTTATTAGGGTGGTTTTGTGGTGTCTCATCACATAGGGTTGTTGACCCTAGATCATGTTAGCGATGCGAAATGAACCACAACCATTGATCTTCCCTCATCTCCACGGTGGCAGGGCATGGTGACAAGGTCGAGGTATGCAGTATAGGTGGCGAGCTCGATAGCTGACATAGGTGTGATGTGGATGAGGAGGTATAGACCAATACCATAAGTGGTATCACATGGGTAGTGAAGTAGTTTTGAAAATGATCATTGGGGATGCGAAACCAATGAAGGAATGCCACGTATGGAGGGGGTTTTGTGGTGTCTCGTCCAGGAGGTTTGTTAACCCTTGAGCTTGTTGGCAATGTGAAATGAACCACAAATATTGATCTTCTCTCATCTCCACTGCTGGATATGAGGGAAAGAAAGTATGTGCGCCAAGGGAAAAGAGTGTGGGATGGGACTCGTCCATCCTCGCGACCAATGATAGGGTGCCAAGTGGATGTCTAATAGACAAGGTAGTAGCTTTGTCCCATCCGAGGTTGGATGTGTGCCAGGTGGGAAGCCGGTATTTGTGGGCCCATAAATAAAAATATTTTTATTATTTTTAAAGTGCAACGTAAAGGTAAAGTAAGAAAGAAGAAGGGGAATGAGAAGAGGGGAAAGAGAAGAAGAGGAACAAGAGAGAGAAGGTTATGGAAGCTGGAAAGGCAAGGTCGACGATGACATGGAATCACCTCAAGCTTCCATGTGGATCCCGAACACCACATTAGTATCCATGTCAATAGTAACCAGGAAAAAAATACAGAAAATCATCAGGGTTTGAAGGTCATAAACTTGGAGGTGCATTTTGAGGCCCTAAACAATGTTTTCAGGAGTTCAAATTTCATGAAACTATAAGTACCAAATGTACCACATATATTTTTTTCTTCTTAAATGAAGTATTTCAGTGAGAGATTTCCAACGAGCTATCCTAGGAGACAAACTTAGCTTGTCTGAGTAAGTTACAACCTAAATAGTACAAGCTATAATTTGACTACCAATTTACTTCTAGAGGGAATAACTCCTTGCTTGGAATTTAGTTTGGGGAACATGAGTAATCTATGGAAATATCATGGACCATATAATACATATATGGAGCTAGAATTGGAATCCGGGTACCTGAAAATTGTGCAATATGGAAGAGAAGATTCATGTACCATTTAATGCTAAATGGGAAAACAATAAAAAACTTTAGCAGGTTGTAACTAGTATCTTAGAGCCAGGATGAAGGTGAAAAATTGGACAAATTTCTCAAAATGTAGGTATGAATAAACTTAATTGGACTTCTATCAAAATTTCAAAGGAGTTGGCGTTTGGAATCAAGTACTCCAGATGAAAGGTTCACAAAAGGGGGAATTGTCAATATCCAGAAGACAAAAACTTTCTTCTTAGAACTAAGAATTAAGAAACATTGGAAATATATTGGATACAAGAATTCAAAAATGCACTCTGAAATGTGAATTGAGCAGTGAAGTTTACAACCAATCAAAAATAGTATTTTTGGTGCACTTAAAAGGGTAGAATTTTTCACAAGTTACAAAATTGTTGAATTATTTTGTTTAACAAATCTTGTTGCATTTGCATTTGGAAGAACTAAGGGAACAAATATAACATAGGAGAATGAAAAGAGAGATCCGAGACATGGATGATGCATAAAGAATCTACAGTCATGATGATGAAGTCAGGGGGTTTGACATTAGCTTGGGTAATGCAAAAACTTATTCAAATGGGCATAGATAAGGCAAAGAAGAAAATAAAGATTTAGTGGAGACAATAAAAAACTTTCAAAGAGATGTTTGGAACTATAGAGAAGACGATGAGATAATTATGAGAACTCGGGAGGAGTAGAACAACATCAATACTCAATTGTTGCAAATTTTGAACATGCTACAAAAGAGGATGGATAAAGAATCAGATTCAAGGAAATCAAAAGAGTACATACCTCATGTCAGAAAGAAGATGCTAAAAGTGACAACGACTCTATAAGTGCTAGTAGACATCATCATCAATCACCAAGTAATTTAACTACTAGAGCTCATGCATTTTTAGAATTAGAAAGTATCCAAGTCTATCCATTGTCAGGCATCATAGAAGAAGGTGTTGGGTATGTGTTATATTCTTTGCAAAATGGATCCCATGTATTTTACAATGATATGGGAGAAAAGGGAGTTTGGTTTTTCGACAGTTTTTCAGCACATGGTTTTTGTCGATGGTTTTCTAATTTTGATTAAGGAATTAGGGTTGTTGAATAATCCGGGTCAATGGATTAGGGGTTTGGATTCCATGAAATCCTTTATGTATATTATATTGTAAACAATGAATAAAATAATGAAAGAAGATTAGAGGTGTGGCTCTAAACAAATTGTTTATTTTCCCGGTTTGGGTTTCTAGGGTAAAAATCTTTGTGTATTGTGTGTGTGTGTGCCATTGTGTCTTTTATGTTTTTATTAAGAATCTTTTTGTAGTAATTTATTGTACAAGGTTGAAATATATAGAAGGTATGGGGTAGATGAATTGCAGGGAGAGTTCAATAAGATTATGCCTCCTACATTTGATGGTGAGCATAAGAAAGATTAAGATGCAGATGCTTGGTTGTTGGGAACGAGGAAATACTTCCAACTGTGCAATTATTCCTCATAGGCAGAAGGTATAATTTCAATTTACCAACTAAAGGGAAAAGAAGCAATGTGGTGGGACTGCCTCCTGCAAGTCTAACACATTTATGATCATAGTATCACTTGGAGGCAGTTTAAAAATCATTTTCAGAAGAAATACTATTGATGTTTTGTAGATTCGGGTAGGTATTATCACACGACCCTATGTGTTGGGCATGTGAGAATCATTGTGGGAACCACATTGCACTTTCAGTTCAATGAAAACTCCCTTGTATTTTGAGCTGGGGGCTTGGGGGATTGGTGATGGAATTTGTGGGTTTGTGTAGGGGATTCACGCCCATATAGAAAGCCTAATTTGATGTTGAATTATGGAGGGGATTCTATGATAACCCCTGAGACTTGTGTATAAAAGAGAGAGTTCATTGTGACATTTTCATTGTGGAGTGATAAAAGAGGAGTGAGACTTGGTGATTTCAGTCCAACTTTGGTGATTGCAATGCACATATGGAGAGAGGCCACTTGGTCTTAGTTTTTTGTGATTTTGTATTTGTTTGGGTAGACACCAAAGAGGAGAAGGGTCACATGTATTTTGGGAGCCAAGGGAGGGAAGGATGAGGCCTAGGAGAGGATTGACCTACCGATATAACCTTTCCATAGCCAAGAGGAAGTCTTGACCTAGCTGGTACAGGGTGGGGACAACAAGGAAGGGGTTTTCGCAGGCTTGGACAATAGCCTAAGTGGCTTGGCCAAGGAAGGAAGGGCTGTTGGGTGGGGAGACCTAGGAGGGAATGTCTACTGGAGGGGTCAAACAACTAAGATAGGGTTTCTGTAGGCCTAGGAAAGACAATCATTGAGCCTAGGAGACTCGACCTACTAGTAGAGGATAGAAACAAGTCTTTGGGAGGCTCTGACAGCTAGAAAGATGGATGCTACAAGATAGAACAAGAAAAGTTATTTCAGTTGAGATGAGGAAAGTCTTAAAGTAGCTGGTAGCAATAAAGGGAGATTGAGAGCAGGTGAAAAACAAGTGTTCTAGGCACTTCTGGGAAGATCCATGGGGAAGCTTCCACAAACATCTAAGAAGAAAGGATAGCATCATGTCTTGAATAGGTGGATATTATTTAGAGGATTGTTATAGTATTCCTTGAGGGTTGTTACATTCAATGGTTAAGGCTATAACAACAATCAAAATAACAATACTTGAGGTATAGGTACAAACAAATTTTGGAGAAGCTTGAGGGAAGTCCTGGTGTACTAGAACAATAGTTTGGTAGGTTGTTACAGTAGTGTATTTGAGTTGTAACAACAACAGTCCTAGGACAGGTTGTTGCATGGAAACCAAGGAGGGTTTCATCTATGCCTTGTAAGTAAATTTTGGTATTTTACTGTATGTAATATTGGGCCATTGTCATTGGTACGGGAGCCCATTGGTTCTTGGTTTAAGAACATTGGATTTGGGCATTAAAGTCTTGTGTACCTGTGTATGATCAAATTGATAATTTTTCCTTTTCTACTATGCTAGTGTAGTTAAGCATCTCAATGTGTTTATGTTTACAGTTCAATTGGGTAAATTTGTGTATAATTGTGGAAATAATAGACAAAACCTGAGGTGTGGTCAAAATATAACATGGTATCAGAGCTTGAGGTTATGAGAAGGGAAATTGGATCAAGTGATAGATCTGAGAGGGAGCTGTAGAAGTGTTGAGGAGTTATCCTTGAGAGGGATATGTAGTGATTGTTTAATGTAGTGAGAGGGTAGATGATATATGGTTGAGACATGGAACAAACCGTTCAAATGAGGAGTTGTGGACTATTGCAACTTGGTGGTGTGGTAGGTTGGGAGTTTTGGTGGATTGGCTGAGAGCACAGATCACAACAATATGTTGTGTGGTAGGTTTCCAACCCAGTGGGTGGACTTTTAGTGACTTTTCATAGTGATTTGTGATGGGTGTAGCTTGGGTGATTTGACATGGATGAGATAGCTTTAGATGTTTGGCAGTTTGATGAGATAAAGTCTTCATTGGTCAAGAGAGTTGTACATTGTCGAGGTATGACAATGTATGGGGTATTTGACCTAAGAGGACAAGGACACTTGCAGAGATGTGTTGTGGAGGTGTAGAGTGAACTAAATTGTGTGTCCATAAGAAACTTGGGACTGTTCATAGAGAGGACATAGGTTCAGTTGCATCATGTGCATAGACACAAAGAGTCTTTTGACTTTGATGATGGACTTGGGCATAATTTCATCAGATTGTCATGAATTGGGTAAGAAGGGTGCTTGCCTTGGAGGATTACATGGTTCTTATATAGTGGGAGCCACTGACACATGATAGGGGCACAAGATTTGTTCGAGAGATTCATAGTCTCTGACTCACGAGGAGCTTGTTATGAGGACCGAGCATGTAGTACAGGTATATGGAGAAATGATATTTTATATGGAATCAGAGGATGTGTTGTGAGTGGAAAATGTGCTATGGGTTTTAGGAGTGTGGTCTCATCCTCGAAAATTGAGGAGTAGGGTTATGTAGTGTTGTTCCGGGATGGAAAGGTGTTATTGGATGCTTAGAGGATCTATCCCAAGAAAAACAGTGGTCTTGGAATTAGAGAGGGAAACATGTATAGATAGAAGGTCCAGCCTATGTGAGCCATGGCATGTAGTAGTAGAGTGACAATGGACAAGCAACACATAGATTTGAAGTTTGAGCAGAATCAGAGGGCGTTTGACTTTAGAGGGAGTCAGGAAACTCATAGGGAGTCTGAATTCAGAGGGAGTTAGGCGGATCAGAGGGAGAGTCATTCGTTCATTGGGAGCCACCCTTTAGGTCCATATGGGAGAGATGCATCTTCCAATACTGTTAGGACGATGTCATGGGTTGATATGGCCAAGAAATATGCTCAGGAGCGAGAGGCTTCTAGGAGCAGTGCATCTTCCAAGATGGGATATTTCCATACAACAATATTTTATTTAGTGATAGAGGGAGTAGTCAGTCAAGTGGATTGGAGAGAAGTTGTTGTAGCAGATCTAATGTGGGAGACAGACATACTCCTAGGATGGGAGATAGAACTACTTCAAAGTGATTATGGAGTGTGGTGAGAATGCCTCCCTTGCTAAGAGGGAGTGTTGATGTTTTGTAGCTTCGAGAGGATATTCTCACATGACCCTAGGAGCTGGGCATGTGGGAATCATCATGGACACCACATTGCACTTTTGGTTCAGCGAAAACCCCCTTGTATTTTGAGCTCGGGGCTTGGGGGCTTGGTGATGGATTTTGTGGGTTTGTGTATGTAATACCCCAAGGCTGAGCCCCTACTGAATTGTAATGATATTTAATGAAGTTTATAGGCTGGTGAGCCAAGTATTTATAAGCTGGGAGGCTTATGTGTTTATTTGGTCAAAGAGCCTAGATGCTAAGGCCAATGAGCCTATTTTTGTATATGTAATTATGCATATCATTAATAAAAATACATCGTTGTGTGTAGAACAACCACAAAGAAATATTTATGGGGGACTAAGATCCACTAGGAAGGGAAAGGGAAGGGGGATGAGAGGCTAGGAAAACGGGGATAAGCTTGAGGGCTTAACCTAAGGGAATATTATAGTGTATTTTCCTAAAATACTAAGGATTGGGAAATAAACCCTGTTATCCTAAGTTCCTTTGGGGAGAGGAACGAGCTCTTGGAGAGCCATGTGTCATCCAGGACGCATGAAAATATATGTGGAGAATTCATATGTTTTTGGGATCCTTTACCCCATTCCCTCATGCATTGAGCAGGCAGATAGTCAACCATTTTCCTCCATTGTTGAACACTCTTCCATTGTGAACCTATGTAACTTGCACTCACTGGTATTTTTGCTGAACTCGTACCCTCCCTTAACTGATTTTGCTACTGTGGTTACTCGTTTGACTTAGGAGCTGGACAAAAGAAGCAGGTTGCAAGGTCTATGGTTTTGAAGAGGCGGGTTTTCAGGCCTGTGAGAAACTCTCTCCAGGTGAGAGAGATTGCTAGGGAAGTGATTTCTCCTGGAGGGAGTCTAGAAGAAGCTACAGAGCTCTCAAAATTCTCGATTTGGCCTGTTACTGAAGCCCTGGAAGTGAAGTGGAGCATCTGATGGACTTTGGAACAGTGAAGGTGTATATTCCTGGGGTGGGACAAACATGTGGAGAATGGGAGTCTGTGAGTGGTGGGCGTAAGTAGGCTCCTTGGAGGGAATCCTTCCTATTTCATTGTGCAACTTTCCATAGTCTCAACCTAGCCTAGGATTTCCTTTACCTTGGGTGGATTTTATTCCCAGCTCGGGGGTGAACCACTGTTGATATCTTGGAGAAACATGTTCTAAGGCTGGGAGGTTCGTGGAAGGTCTGCACACATTCAATGGATTTCATAAAAAGATAAGTACCAATTCTATGTTAATTTTACATGTTGTGTTAAGTACACGTCTGAAGATTATAAGAATTGCCCGTGTTTATTGAATGTATGTGTTTACTGTCACTTCTGCATGAATATGTGTATGAGATGAATGTTTATATCTGCTAAATTTGCATGATATATATATATATATATATATATCATACTTTGAACAGAGTAGATATTTTTGGTAGCATGGCCTGGCCCTGGGTTGGCTGGGTATGTTACAATATGGTATCAGAGAAGTTTGGTTTGAAGTCGTGGCATTTCCTCAACCTGGGTGGTCAGGGGACGTTACAATTTGGTATCAGAGCCCAGTTTTCGACACTGAGCCTGAATTGGGCTGTATAAGTGATTTTTGAAGCAAATGTTTTAGAGAATTAAAATTACAAAGTGCCAGGAGGGTGCTGAGGGAACACTTTGGTTGTGTTCAAAAGATTAGGAGGTATAATAGTTTGATAAACCACAACAACCGTGGTATTGTGCCACAAATTTTAAATTTGGGCCATTGGATCTGTTCAGAAGAAGAAAAATCCCTCACAATTGTCATATCCAGAGAAGGTACACGATAATTAACCATCAAAGTCCTTCGGACTTCATTACTTAAACGTGTTTTTAAGGTTTTGTTGAGAAAGGAGCTGAAGCACGAAGCTTCGAAGTCCCAGATTGACTCTCAACCGTAGATCATTCGGGAGGAGGAGAACCGTTGGATTTCCCAAGTGGTTCGACAGTTTGGTGTTCGGGGAAATCCGTTGGAGATTGTGCGGTGAAGAAATAGATGAAGTTCCAAAGCTATGGGAAGAATTTGTTCGACAGTTGGCAGTTTGAGATTTTTGAAAACGCAATGATGAGAATAAATCCCCAAAGTGACCTGACATGATGATGTCACTAAGGGTGACATGGACCTGTTGGGTATTTTTGAGAAAGTGTCGATGATAAGAAATCTCCGAAGTCCCGAAGCGCCGAATATGACATGACATGATGATGTCACCTAGGTTGATGTGGACCTACCTTAAGTCTACCACGTGTCACTTGTTTTTGTACTTTTGACATGCCCTTAATACTGATTAGGACCTGACATGTGTCACTTGATGGTGGGGCCACGTGTGACCACCTTGATTGATGAAAACTATACTACGTGGACCCCGAGAGGTTAAGAAGTTCAAGAATTTGACGTTATGAGGAAGACTGTTGGAAGAACTTCCGGATCTCCAAATTCCCATAGTCTCCAAGTCCTGAAGTTTTGAAGTCACAAAGCATCGAAGTGACATGGCTTGATGACATCACTGTTACAAAAAATCCCCCCTGCGGACAGGTGGATCTTCCCTTGGATTCTATACCCCTAATGCCGAGACATAAAGATGTAAATGGACACTAACATCCCTTTGATATTTGCTTAACTAGCTGAAGAGAGAGAGAGGGATAAAGGGTGTGATGCACCTATTTCTGGTGTCTTTCGTCGCTACTCCA
>JASDQU010106600.1:104726-115905 GCA_032191745.1 Picea mariana | reverse complement strand
AATTTACCGGCACGGTCTATACCTGTAACTGTATTTGCATTCGGAACTCCGCGCGTAGGGAATAGAGCATTCTCCCTGCGAATGGAGGAGCTAGGAGTGAAAGTGTTGCGGTTGGTGAATAAGAGCGATGTTGTTCCCAAAGTTCCTGGACTTGTTTTCAACGAAAGTTCATGTGGATGGCTGAGTAAACTGTTCAATTGGCTTCCTTGGACATATTTTCACGTGGGTGTGAAAATTGTAATCTTGGACAACGATATCCGTAATCTTGATCCTGCTTATGCCCACAGTTTAAAGGTTTATCGTCAACTGATTGACGACTATGTGGGAGAGGGTAGACCTTTCAAATCCTCAGGGCGAAGAGGGCCTGCTTCGGTTGCAACGACTTAATAATTGAAGACTTTGGCATTCCCCTTATTGGTGGCAGTACCAGTACTAGAACCAACACCAAAATCTGGACAATAACTAGTAATAGGACCGACTGAATCACCTGAATCCTGTAAGCTACTAAGCTAACTGACTGAATCAGAATTTTTATCTATTATTTTATTTTAATTTTCTGTACTTTATTATCACAATGGCCAATCAAGTGATCAGGACGAAAAACTAGTTTAAATCAGAATTAAACGCCTTTCGTAAGAGACCTAATTTCTTATATAATAGATTTGTTCAGAATTTCGATTGCATAATAGACTTAATATGATTATAAATTATCAGTTGTATATATGAATCGTGTGTGAGTTGTCTAAACGTCTTTGCTCATACACAAATTAACTACGACAAAAGATTCATCTGAATTTTTTTGGAGGTATGAACGTCTTTGCTCATACACAAATACTCTTGTTATGGTAAACACATGTATATTTTTGTTTGTAGATCGTTCAACAAATTCTAGGAATGAAATCTTTTGCATCTTCAAATTAGGGCAAAGTAAAGTAATATCAATAACAATCATTTTATTATACTTTGAAAGAAATCTGGTTATTAAAACCATTTGATACGATGCATAAAACAAACAGCGGGTACTCAAACAAACATATTGATGCTGAATTTGGTGGATTGTTTGTAAGGGTCGTTTTTTATATTTATATTAAAAATGCATGACTACCTCCAAAATGATGATTTTGGTGGATTGTTTGTTCTGGTCATTTTTTATATTTATATTAAAAATGTATGACTATCTTAAAAAAAGATTAGTTGCATTAAACAACATTCATTTATTTAAGAAGTGCATTGCAATATTTTTAAATAGTATTCACTTTTTATTTTAAAATAATAAAAAAAGTCAAACATAACCATAATATGAAAACAAAACCTTTACATTTACATTTAAATTATGATTATAATTAATAATTTTATATTTAAGATACAATTATAATTAATAATGCATTATTAAAAAAGAAAATAAATCTCTGATATATCAATATCATAATCTTCCTCCAAAACTACAACTTAAATTGCTTTAAAAATAACAAACCTTGATGACGTAATATAATACCTACATAAGCATGATTATGTAGCCCACTTGAAGTGTCTTACACATGAAACCATACAGTTGTTATGAGATCTATTTGTCGATTACAATTACCATATTGAAACGTGGATTTGCAAAGCTAGAGGCTCTCAACGCTTCTTGTCCCCATACTAGTGGTCGACGTAGTTCATTTGCAACCTCTTCTCAAAACCAGTTATAATTACATTTCTTCGTCTTCTTGAAGCTGCAAATGATTGAAGCTACTTATACTATCTAGGGACAATATTTGCTCTGCGTCTCAACGGTTGAGAGCTTGAAACGTGGATTTGCAAAGGAGGAGGTTGTTAACGTCTTGTCCCCATATTGCTACTCGTTGTAGTTCATTTGCAACCCCCTCTCAAAACCATTTATAATTATATTTCTTCGTCTGCTTGAAGTTGCAAATACTTTAGTGAGACAGAGACAATGGTTGAAGCTGCATGTATTGTCTAGGGATAATATTTGCACTGCATCTCAATTGTTGCACAGATTTCATTCGATACGAACTACAATAAGAGATGTCATTGTGCTCTCATAATAAATACTAGATTATTGTCTTGAGAATGTTTAGATCTCTGGTCGAACTAATGCAATAAGAAGAAAGTTGAAGCTATTGATAAATTATGGCTTCAACTAATAGTCCATCTACACTGGAAAAATTAAAGATCAGGCATTTTGTCAATCCAGTGGTAGATTCATTCATGTAACAGGAAGCACTCCTGCTCTGGCACCCTTGGCAGCTGCTCAAAGAACTTTGAAGTTGACCATTAACGTTTTTCAGAAAAATGCCTAGATTCGTCTGTAGATAATGGAGAAGAAGTAGAATGTGAGAATCCTAAGTCAGAGGAGAAAAATATACTTCTGGTGCTCTGTTGTGCTCCTGCACCACTCAAACCAAAATTGAATCTGATAAAGAGAAAGTTGCATGCAATTCCTCTCAAAGAATTTTACATTCTCTTTGATTCTGATCTACACTCTTTGTTCGGTTCAGATCTTGCAAAGGCCAGTCACCAATGTATGAAGAGAAAAGTACACCCATAATGTCTAACATCTATGTGAATTATGATTTGAATCGAGATTTTAATTGACAATAAGCTCCATTTGCAGCCATGGTTGAATCAAATGGAAAATTGATACACAAATTGAACAATGCTTGTTTCGTAACGTCTTGATGATCGTAATGGTGATGCATTTGTTCCTTTGATGATCGTGATCCTAATTCATATCTTCGTTATCGATATCAATAGCTAGCTTCATGATCGAGATCCATCACTAGAAACACCAAAGTAAGAATACATATAAGCATACCCACGTGGAGTAATTCCATACCTAGTAGTAGCATTTCGTGGTCTAGTTAAAAATGCATGAGCAATTCAAGATGTAGGATGAGAAAAATCTTGTGTGTGATATACAATTGAATGATAATATATTTTCAGGGTTTAGCTTATTAAATTGTTGTTCACAACGTTGGATATTTAGTTAGGTCGGTGAACCCTTTAACTAGATCTTTGGTAATAAACCCATGTAAAAATCACGCAGAGGAACCCATACTAAACTGTATCAATTAACTCCCCCGAAATTGTAAATGTACTTTTCCTCCCGTGATGTCAGTTGAAGAAATTCATTCCTGGGTTGGAGGAGGGACATCCTTAACATTGGTGTAGTTCATAGGAGAAATGCTTGTTGTTGGTTTCTAGAGAAATTATAGTACACTAACATTTGATCATTGTGCATGCATATATAAGGCCACGATGACGTATAAGTTTCTAAGGTGTGAGTGTGCATGCAAATTAACACGGAACATGTATCCACTGTAACGACCATCGACTGCACAATTACAACCCTGACCAAATCATAAAATTCCAATTATCAAATTGAAAAATACAAAAAATATTTGTTATTTACAAAATAATAAAAATAATAAATTTGTTTTTCATTCCAAAATGAATAAATTAATAAACTGTCAACAATGATTTACGGCCAGGCGAAAGCTATCCTCCCTCGCTAGAGGGAGGGACTAAATATCTTGTTTATACCAGCGAGTGTGGGACTAAATAACTTGTTTATATCATCACACCACATTAAAAATGAAATAATATCCAATGAAACATTTGAATTGAGAGAGATATAACCAAAGCTAGTCTCAATCATGTAAAGATAATTAGATTATGACACAGAAAATGTTCAGATAAATAGATTAGAATATGTTAAGAAATGAAAGATGTATTTCATTAAATCTTTACACTCGTGATTAATACAATCAAAATATTTATTAATTATTTGAAATTTATTATCATAATTCAATCAAATAGATATAATATTTATTAGAATCGATGAAAACGGAGCACACAACCATGCAAGTGTCATCATAACTAATCAAAGCTATGATACCAAAAATGGACTAGAAAATAGGGACACCATCCTTTTCAAGTATTTTTTTCCAATAAAATTAGACATGCTCTCACCACCAAGGCTAGTCTAACCCTTCCTTTATTTTCAAGGTTGAATAAGTCTTTCCATTCAAACTAACACAACCCAAATTTTAATGCCTACTTAAGCACATGATCCCTAACACAACCCAGATTTTAATGGCTCCATAAGCATATAAGCCCTCTCTACATTATTACAAAGAAAATAGCTTTCAAACACAATGAAACAATTTCTCTAACACTTAACACATCAAACACATAGAAAGAAAATTGAACATTCATTCTCCACCTCAAAAAACTTCTTACTATCTACAATCAAAATACTCAAATGTCACCCAAAAACATAAAATTAGTGTTTTATTTATAGTTGTTGTTTCTTCTTATTTTTGTCTAAGTTGTTTTTTGTTTTACTTCTCTTTTTTCTTTACCTTAAGAAGAAGTCATGACATTCCCTGGGTGTATTTTGATGGTGAACTTTTTTGGTATTCTCTATTGGTTATTCAATGATTACAAACCGAAGTGTCACTCAGAAATTGCTCTTTACAACCACGTTTTGATGATATCCAACAACAAATGAAAACATTCTCACACATTTGTTTGTCCCATATATATAGGGACATGAACAAGGTCGATGATGGCCTTTCAAAATAGGCATCTGGAACCTCGTAGTTGGACCATATCCATATTTCAGTATGGGCACACAAATGATTTCTTTCATACATCATTGCTATAAAATTACTACATTAAACATATTCAAGATTTGTTTCTAACTCAAGATTTTGTGATTTATATTTTTCAGATGCTAGTCCTTTTAAGTCAAGGAACAATTTTCTATGATATGTAAGGCAACTAGTTAAGAGTTCAACATGTCACTTGCTAGAATTGGGCTTGGGTGGGGAGGATAACAATCATTCCTCCCAACCAATTCAAAATAAAAAAATTCTTATGGGGGGTGGGCATACATAAATCCATCTTAATCTCCAATTTATCATAGGTGAAAAGGGATTAAATCCTTAAATATATATATTTTTAATGAAATGTTTGCACTGCAAAAGATTTACCACCCTCCATCTGCATGATAAATCTAAATCTAAAATTAAAAGAAAGATCTATAATGATAATAAAATATGCTCCACTTAACTACTAAACTATCAACTTCTTTAAAAACACATAATATATAAATGTAAGTGATGGATATAAAAGTATGACGTGACATGTGCTTTTCTCTCCCTATATTTAAACATAGGGAGACCCAAAGTAATTCTTAGTTGTCAATCTCAGGGGGCCACGCATCATCAAATCCATAGCTCCGGGTGAAAGCATTGAAGGCAGAGGAAGTTTGAGATTTGAAAGGTCCGAACCCCGAATAGTGAAGCAAATCACAGTCGTCGATTTGAGAGGGTGTAGATTCAACCCGTCAATCTAAAAGCACAAGGGTTGAGTTGTTGATCAAAGGGCCTGATCGTAGATTGCAATATGAGTGGTCACGCTCCATTGCGGGATCAGAGGGTGCTCGAACTTTCAAATTTGGAGGGCAAGCCGCAATCAGAACCATTGTTTTGTGAAAGGGACACGTAGTGTCTCATTCTAAATTGCGGGGAGGAAAGCATTTTGGTTTCAAACCTTTCGTGGTTGTACCTTCTATCACAGGATGACGTAAGGTCATAGCCCTAGGCCACATCTGGGAAGGAGCTAGCGCCCGAGCACTGGAGCACCAAGTTCATCCTAGCGATCAACACCGATACGTGACATCCGTCTAGCACTGACACATGGCACTCATTTCAACCGTTTTAGACATGCTTTCAGACTATTTTCGAGTGACACATGTCACCTCTCTGTCTGCAACATATCAGCATGGTGATGTCATGCCTCCACGTCAAATCATCCTCCGAGAGTTGTTATTGTTTAGCGCCAAAAGTAGTGCCCCGTCCCAAGGCACACTTTTGGTAGAACCTAAAGTTGGTGGGTGATTAAGCTTGGAAGTGGTACTAAATCTAGCAGGTGGGCCCAGATCTAAGATCAGGACCAGATCTACGGCCATAGTCCATTGCGGGGACACAATATACTCGGGTAATAATTTTCTTGAGCGGTCCCACAATTGAAACCATGGTAAGGAAAAAGTGCTATGTGGCGAAAGATGATGGATTACAGGCCCAAAAGAGGTCTGAGCCCAAACCACTTTTGAGCAGCCCCGCAATCACATGTTTATGTGGCATCTTATCTGAGAGAAGTACGTGGCCGCCCCCTGAGATTTAAGTCTCGTTGAGTCCCCGAGGAAAATCAGTTAATGGAAGGTAGGTTTTGTGGTTGAAATCTCGACTCACCCTATAAATGGAAGGCATGGAGGATCTAGAGTTGTTAGCCCATGGTACCCCTACGATCAGATTTTCCTGCCAACCCATGTCGATCTGAGCTCGCATATAATAAAAGGGTGCATGAACAGTCTGACAAAAGACTGCTCAAATGTAATTCTTTGAATGTAGTGATCAGATCACACTCGTGATAGTCGGGGACTGATTTGAGTATAAATAAGTAGTTTTGATATTTTGTTATGGTCGTCAACTGGTTGAGAAGAGTTGATATTTTGATGCCAGAAGATGTTCTCTAGTGATGTATCAAATTTGAGACTTTCACATTAATAGAATTCAATTTCTTTCATCTCTTTGTAAAACAATGTGCTAAAACACTAGGGCATGGAGGATCCAGTCAAGGGATGTGATGTTGTTATAATGTAGGCTTGATTACAGTAGTGTCATGACCAGTTTTAGTCATATTATTTGTTGTCTTATTCCCTCTTACACTGAATGGCTCGGGCATGGAGGATCTAGTCGAGTTGTTGTAGTTGCATTGTGATGTAGTTTTGATCGTAATGTTGTTGTGATTGTGTTGTTTGGACATATTTCAGTGTCTGAAGCTTGAGTTGAAGAGAAGTCTTGAGCTTGATTTTTCTTCACCAAGCTGCTTGAAAGCCGATGCCCAAACAAGTCATGTTCACTTGTCCTACTAAGTCTTCCCTCTACTCATACTAAAACTCTATTCACTGAATGATGTTAATGTGGCCCTCACTTCCTTATGCATTTCTTGTCCAGTTCTGTGTTGAAATCATTCTTGTATTGAGTTTTCTCCATTTGACCTCCACTAATGTAAATCAAACATCCACCAAACACTCTAATGGGTACTGGGCTTATCCTCCCGTAATCTGACGGTGACTCTCAGTGCTAACATTCTTGGCACCTTTGTCAGGGACAAATTGAAAACTTTTCTATGGGTATGGACGACAAAGAAGTTCTAATTCTAAAGGTGCATCAAAAATCAGTGCCTTGAAGATTGCAACTTGCACCTGGTGACTCCAATGTTTCAGTTGTGGCTCCTAAAGGAAGAAACAAGAGGTCTACTCCACAGTTGCCTCTGGCTACACCTGAAGCCTACCCGAAAAAAGATTATCCAGAAAGGAAAGCCTTCTCAAAAAGGATTTTAGCTGCTATCCCAGATTAAAATTTCCCTAGGAGAACAACAACGACCAGAACTGGTCTTTGATGGTCAACAAAGATGAGACACATTCATACTGCATATCTTTCACCCGAGGAATCCATGATTAAAGAATCTAGCGGTGAATCCACAATTTTCTCCGTCAATATATATTTGAATATGACAAATGCATCTTATCTTCATAATTTTATCAAAAATTCCAAGCGCATGCAATTTGTATTCTTTAAAATTTTCTTTCGAGACAATAATTATTTTTCGATATTTACCAGTATTCTGACAATTTGTAGCAGAAGGTTCCAAACCTTTCGGTACTAAACATGCCAGATATCACAGGGAAGCCAATGTTTCCAATTCGGTCACGTTTGGAACATTCTGTTACAAATTGGCGGAATATTGGGAAATCTATATATGTGTGGAGAGAAAAGCGCAGGTCACGTTGTACTTCTATATCCATAACTTTTAAAGAATTTAAGTACACTTTTTGGATAGTTCAGTAGTTGTGCGGAATTTAACATCAATATACCTTTGGAGGTGTAAACAACACACCATTGAAATGTATTCACCATAAAAAAAAATTAAAATTAAAATTAAAAAGTACAATCTCTCCAGATGTCAACAACACACCATTGAAATGTATAGCACCAATACCAACACCACCAGCAAAATCAAATTAATAAATCTGGACAAGAACAAGAACTATTAAGATGACCGATGATAGACTGAATCACATGAAACCGTGAGCTACGAAGACGACGGACTGAATCAAAACTTCTGTCTATTATTTTATTTTAGTTTTCTGTCCTTTTTTAGCACAATCAACTCCTTGTAAGCAAATCAAGTGATCCCGGAAAAAAAAAAAAAAAAACTCAGCTTATATAAGAGACCTAATTTCTTATATAATAGTCTTCTTAAGAATTTCGATTTCATAATAGACTTGTTAATTTAGACTTGTTAAGGTATATAAATGTTGACTCAATATTCAATTGCTAGGGCATAAAACATAGAGGTGCAAGTGATGAGCAAACAGTATTGTAAAGTCATTTCATTACATAAACAGTAAAATCATAGCATTGCACTTTAACTTTCAAGGCAATTTTTGTCAGTTTGGGTCGTTTAATCTTTATTTTAACCCGCGAAATTTTCTCTTGGACGATGTTAAAGTGATGAACAAAAATGCTAACACCTAATATTACTCAAAAAATTTGTTAATATAATCACACCACATAAAAATATGAAATAATATTCTATGGAACATTAAATGGGAGAAAATATTAAAAAATTAATGGATGAGTGCAAGTTTCATAATGCATTAGTGGCAATGTAAACTTGTAATTGGAGGAATTATTCAAGGTACTTTTACAATGAATTTGAATATGGTTTAAGAAGATGAAATGTAGGAAATTGAATTAGTTTTCTGAATATAATTTTTTTTTCATAGACATTGTGAATAACTAGGTCAAATTTGACTTTTTCAACAAAATATAAGTTATATGTTTTTGTTCATGCAGATGTTGAGATGAAATTTCATTCCAAAAACTTGCAACCCTTTTTTCTTGGAGGGTCTTTACAAGATCAAACAAAAATTATTTTTTTTCATATCGTAGATATAGGTCTCATGTAGTGCCTCATATAAATCATTTGAGAAATGGTTAAGCCGAGAAAAAATAACTTCAAGCACAAACATATAGAGGGGTATTCACAAAAATGGAGGTTTTTATCAATTTGAAGACTGAACCACTAGGTTTGTCATCCCGAACCTAAATCTGAACCAACCAAGTCAGCATACATCTTGTCAATCCCGCTCAAAAAAATTGAATTCATCCCGAACCTAAATACGAACCAACCAAGTCAGTATACACCTTGCCAATTTCACACAAAAAAATTGAATTCAAAAGAGAACGCATGTGTTCTAGGAGCACCCAAGCATTCTAGGAGCATGCACACTTTCTAGAAGCGCTCACGTGCACGTGTTCCTAGAAATCATTTATTTCTCTATATTTGTACTCCCTCTCTACCCCCTTGTTCATCTCCCTCACTCTCCCTTGCACTCCTATACATGGTAAGACGTAGACATGGAAAGACTTAGACATCAAAAGGCATCGAAATACCTAGAGCTAGACCTTACCTTGACATTCATCACACTCTCACACCCACTCCCTCTCTATCCCCCCCCTTCTTCCACTGTCCCTGTCTCTCTCTCACCCTTCCACCCTTTATCTCTCTCCTCATTGTTAGTCTCAGTATCACTTTCTCTACTGTGCTTTCTCTCTCTATTACTCCTCTCTATCTCCCTTTGTATCCCTCCCTTCCTCTCATTCTCTCTCTATGCCCCTTCTATGTCTCCTTCTATGCCTCCCTTCCTCTCGCTATCCCTCTCTCTACCCCCCCTCTCTTTCTCCCTCTCCTCCCTCTCTCTCTATCTATACCGCTCCTCTTTTTCTTTCTCTTTCCCCCTCTCACACTCTCACACACTCTCTCTCCCCCCATGTCCCACTATCTTCGCTTTATCTCTCTTACATCTACCCCTCTCTCCTAAATTTACCTCTCTCTCTACCCTCATCTCTATTTTCCTCTCTCTCCCTCTCACACTCTCACACGGTATCTCTAGTTCCCTTTTATGCCTTGCTCTCTCTCCTTACCACATGAAGTATCTACTCCTCTTATATTTCTTCCTCTCTCTCCCTCCCATACTCTAACGAACTCACTCTCTACCTCCCCTCTCTGTCTTCCTCTCTCTCTCCCTCACACACTCTCACACACAAACTTTCTATCCCCCCTCTATGTCTTCCTCTCCCTCCCTCCCACACTCTCACACACACACTTTATATCCCCCATCTATGTCTTCCTCTCTCTCCCTCCAACACTTTAACACAATCACACTCTACCTTCCTCCTTTATCTACCTCTCTCTACCTCCCCTCTTTGACTACCTCTCTCTTCCTCCCACACTCTCTCACACACACTTTCTATCCCCCATTTCTCTCTTTATATCTCTATTGCCCCTTCCCTCTATATCCCCCCTTCTACTCTCTATCAGTCTCATTCTCTCTCCACCCCATCCTTGTCCAACCCCCCTTTATTTCTTTCTCTCCCCCTCTCTCACACTCACACATTCTCTCTTCTCTTTTTTTTTGACATCTACCACCAATTTCTCTCTCTCTCACCGTTGTTAGTCTCACTCTCAATATATCATCCTCCCTCCCTTTCCTCTATTCTCCCCCAATTTATCTCTTTATATCTCTCTACCCTCCTTTACCTCTATCTCCCCCTTTACTCTCACAATCAGTCTCACTCTCTCTCAATCCCCCCCCCTCTTGCACTCTCACAGACTCTCTCTCTCTTTCCCCCCGTTCCACTATCTCTCCTACATATACCCCTCTCTCTTACATTTACCTCTCTCTCTACCCCCCTCTCTATTTTCCTCTCTCTACCTATCACACTCTCACACAATCTCTCTACTGCCCTTCTATACCTCTCTCTCTCCCTACCACACACACTTTCTACCCACCTATATGTATTCCTCTCTCTCCCTCCCATGATATAAAACACTCACTCTCTACCTTCCCTCTTGTCTTTCTCTCTTTCCTTCCCACACTCTAAAACACTCACTCTCTACCTTCTCTTTTTTTCTTCCTCTCTCTCCCTCCCACACTCTCACACACACTTTATATGCCCCTTCTATGTCTTCCCCTCTCTACCTCCCACACTTTCACACACACACTTAATATCCCCCCTTTATGTCTTCCTATCTC
>JASDQU010106600.1:86558-104676 GCA_032191745.1 Picea mariana | reverse complement strand
CCCCTCCTTCCTATCACTCTCTCTCTCTACCCCCTCTCAAAGTCTCCTTCTTCCTCTCCCTCCCTCTCACACACTCAAACACTCATTTTCCAACCCTCCTCTCTTTATTTCTCTTCCACACCTCTCACACTTACTCATCCTCTCTCTACCCCACTCCTCCCTCTATCTCTCCCCCTGCCTCCCACTATATCTTCTCTCTTTCTCTCTTACATATAACACCTCTTTCTCTCTCTGGTTGTTGTTAGTATCACTCTCACTCTCCCCCCTTCTCTCTCTCTCACCCCCTCCAATCATCTTCCTCTCTCTTTGTCTCTCTCCCCCTTCCTCTTCCCCTTTGTCCCTCCCTCCCACTATCTCTACCCTATTTCTCTCTTGCACCTACCACCTCTTTCTCTCTTTCCTTATTGTTAGTCTCACTCTCATTGTCTCTCCCAAATCTCTCTCTCTACCCCTTCCCTCTTAGTCCTCCTCTCCCACCCTATCAGACTCAAAAAATCCATCTCTACCCCATTTTCTCTTTACCTCTTGCATCTAACACCCACTCTCTCTCCCCTTGTATCTTCCTCCCCCTCTCTCTCCCACTCTCCCCACCTTGATATCTTTTCATCTATATAACCCACCTTCCTTCTTTCCCCCCCCATCCTCTCACTCTCTCACTCTCTACTCCCCCTATGTATCCCTATCCCTCACACTCTTTTTCTTCCCATATCCTCCTCTCACACTTTGTTTCTTCCTCTCTCTACAACCCCCCTCCCTACATAAATGGCCTTGACCTAGATATGTCAAGACTTATACCTAAACCTATATATAGAAATATATATACAATCCAAGATGTGGGGCATGACCTAGACCTATACGATGACCGTGATATAGAACTAGACCATGACCTAGACCACAACATAGAGCTAGAGATAGATTTATACAATGACCTAGAGTTTGACGTAGACCATGACGTAGACAATGACATAGAGCTAGAGATAGATATAGATGATGACCTAGATATTGATGTAGAGGATGATGTAGACTAGGACATAGATCTAGAGCTAGATTTAGACGAGGACCTAGAGCTTGATGTAGACCATGACATAGACCCCCCTAGCTCCATGCAAGCATATGCAAAACCTATAGTCAACCCTTAACCCCTTCTACACTAGAGCCTTTAGTGCACTATTAATATACCTTTTGTATAACCCTTTCACCCACATCACCCACATATTGGTTCTCTAATCATTTCTCTATCCTTGAAAACAATTTCAATCCTAACCCCTTAGGCCTTATTTGTCCCCATACCCCTATACATCTTAATTGATAAAGATGTTTGGTCTATAATAAATGCTCTATTTATTTCATTAAGAGTGCAAACATGCTTTTGTGATTTGATTGAGCTATAGTTGTTGGTCATTTATGCTCAAGGTGAACACACACGTGTTCCTAGAACACATGCTCTCTTTAGTGTGCATGCATTCTAGAAACGTTCACACCTTCCTATTGGGAATTTTTTGGTGCCAAGCACACTCCATCACTTCATATAATTCAAGTCTGAAAAATAATCTACGACATCTTCATACAAAAATAGCGCGCACAAACACTTTTTTCTTATATTAGTGTTCTTGTTTTATTCATTGAGAGTTTTGTGCTATTTCCAGACCATTAGAGGAAAATTTGGAAGAAAAATTTGTCAAGTGCAATTGGAATTTTTTTTTGTATCTTCTTGTGTCTTCTTGGAATTGGAAGAAAAATTTGTCCAACTATAATTGGAATTGTCGTTTGTATATTCTTGTGTCTTCCTAGAATTGGAATACAATTGTGTCCAATTCCAATTGGAATTGTTGTTTGTATATTATTGTGTCTACTTGGAAGTGAAAGACACGTTTGTCCAAGTGCAATGAGAATTGTTGTTTGTATCTTCTTGTGTCTTCTTAGAATAGGAAGACAAATTTGTCCAAGTGCAATTGGGATTGGGATTGGAATTATTAGATGTGTCTTCTTTTGTAATACAAAAACAAATTTCTCCCCTTGGTTGTGCCTTATTACATAATACAAAGAAAAAAATTTGGTGGGTGTTTGGAAGCCAATATTTATACTTAAACATGGGGAACCAACGGATTCGAGAAATAAATTCCTCAAGAAAAATTAAACCGGTCGAAAAGGTATAAGAATAAAGAGAAAAAGAAAAGTTATGTATGTCAAAGCATAGGCTTTCAGAATAGGGAAATCTAATTTCTAGCGGAATAGATGCCTCTATTGTTTCTCCTCCATCACTAGAAGAAAAATGCAAGAGTTCATTATAGAGCAATCCATCCAGTATCTCATTAAGAAAACGTGTTGTAGATGACCAGATGATGGAGGATTTGCTTGGAAGTTATTATACCATGGATGAAATTAGAGAATCAACCGATGTACAATATTGTGGTGCAATCTCTTGTTGGACAATCAAATGTTCGACAAAATAGTCAACCACGTGCCCACTCTCCTCCCATAGTTGAACCGTCGATGATTGAAGCGGAAATATCTTCAACATTGTTAACTCCACAATAAGGAGGTCAAGAGTGTTAGAATAGGGGTTCATCGTCCCTACCTATATTGAATATTGTGCAGTGAAGAACTCCTAAACGTATTCAGGTAGATGAAAATGGCCTAGCATCACTTGAAGGAAAGTTACCTAACCGTACTATTTGTTATCACTCTTATAAAATCATTACAGAACATTTTGAACCAAAATTTGATACTACTAAATGTCAATTACTTTTATCTTTGTTAAAATGTAGAAGTTTGACTGATGTTCGAAGAATTTTAGGCATCAAAACAGTCAAAAGTTTAGAAACAAGACATCACATTGTTAGAAACCTTGTAGATGCTTTTCAAAGAATGGGTCAGAAATCTACTACTAAAGACCGTAATGCATCCCAATGTGTCTTGTCATAATCAATTGTTAGCAAGATCACGAGAAAATATTATTTTCTACAACAAACCTCTCACCTCTTTAAATGTCAAAACCCTTAGAAAGTATTCTCATAGACGAGATAGCATTGACAGAGGTGGCCCAACATATTTGTGGGCCTTCACTGGTAGGCTACCTCGTTCTAACATGGAGTTAATTACAATGGTTAAGGGAATAGTTATGGATTAATGGAATGAGAACATTGGGCCTTATTCCAACCAAAAAGATGTATTAAAATCGAGAAGGGGATCTAGGGGCTATCAATCCCATATTAAATAATTTCTTGACATTACATAGACAAAATTGTATGAGAGATTCAAAACAATGCATAGTGCACTTAACTTGGGCCAAATATCTTTCCATAAATGAAAACCTTGGTATGTTCGAATAAACACAACTCATAACACATGTTGTTGTAGATATTACATTGAGTATGGTTATTGTTATGAAACACACACACACACACACACACACACACACACACACANGAGATTCAAAACAATGCATAGTGCACTTAACTTGGGCCAAATATCTTTCCATAAATGAAAACCTTGGTATGTTCAAATAAACACAACTCATAACACATGTTGTTGTAGATATTACATTGAGTATGGTTATTGTTATGAAACACACACACACACACACACACACACACACACACACATATATATATATATATATATATATCGTGTTTTGCATGAAACTCTTTTGCAGGAATTCTCAGTTATATTGTCGTCGTCATCATATATATAATTTTTTCACAACATCTTGTGTACAAGGCTAGATGGTTTAAGATTTTATCAAAAAACTTGCTTAGATGGGACATGGCCCAGGTGTGGTGGAATGAAATTACTAAGCAAGTGCATCCATGTAAGGGATGAGTATGAATTGGGGAGGAAGGAGGTTACCTTGTAGATCTTTAAATATGTGATATATGATATCGATGGAGGACACAAAAGAAAAAATATACATTTGGTTACTTGCCAAGTACGAGTTTGTGACTTCATGAAGGACTTTGTCGAAAAGACATGACATTATATTCAACATGTCCATGTGGCTCGATGGCAGGATGAACATTTTACAATATGTAGAGATACATTTCTTGTTGGCACTATGTTATTAGTGGTTGATTTCGCTGATAAATAGACCCTTTAACCATAAAATATGATTCAAATACAATATTATCACTCAAAGAAGGTCAAGATAATCGTTCATGTCACATAGATGCATGGACCGAATAGTAATGAAAAAAACAAAGTTGTATTGAAAGAGTATCACTTCTACATAAGCGATGATCGATCCCACGACTTAGCCTATGTACACCATTGTTTTCAGTTGTTATAAAACCACCATAAGGAGAAGAACATATAGGTGGATCAACATTGGATTTGGTCAGATGGTTGCATAGGTCAGTTAAAAATTGATCGTATATTTCAATGGTTGTGTTTGTTTCCCAAAAAAATAAAGGTACCACACATTTGGAACTATTTTCAGTCAGGGCATGGGAAAGGGGAGCATGATGTAGTAGGTGCATGCATAAAAAGAGTGTTACATGGAAAAGAAATCAAGTTCATAACTACATCCCTCATTCGAGATGCAAAATCCATTGTTGAATGGTGTTCTTTAGTAATGGGAGAGGGAAAATGAACTCATGAAGACCAATCACATAGGAAAGGACATGTACATAGATATTTTTTGGAGGTGGTTGATGTAGATTGATCATAGTGGTATGGATGTAAAAAAATCCAAGGAACCTGTGTATTCCATTAAGTTAGAACATCAGACAATGCAATAGTTGAAATATGGATGAGAAAACTATCACACTTATATGGTCCATGTAGTAGTAATGAATGGGATGATTGTGAATCGACAGACTGGGTTGATAGATGGGATCGTTTATCACTCCCCATTGGTCAATGTATAACTATGGAATCATCGTAGTTGGAGGAGGACCAATCAAATATTTCAATAGATTATGATCATGTCTCAGATATCGTACTGCTAGGTTCATTGATTCCTTCTATTAAATTTTGATTAACTAGCATTAATGTTTTATGCTTTGGTTATTTAGTGTACTCACATTTTGGCACTCCATTTTTTATAGGGAATGTATATGCAATGGTTTCCCCAATACATAATGAATGGGACACTGATTATTCATTGGCACGATGCTTAGAGGGAAAGCAAACCCTCATGCAATCAATAACATACTCCAAAGGCATTGAATTTATGATTGGGTCGATGGTTATTAAAGGATAATATATGACACGGAATGAATGCTATAGAAATATTTGTCTCACCCTATGCAATCTTACACATAAGGCCTTTTTCCATTTCCCTATGTAGAAATTTTCATCCATTTTTGCAAATCCCAGAGCTAAAAATACATTTTTTCCACATGTACGCACCTTGCCTACTATACAACATGTGTATATGTAGGCCACACCACTACAGTCCGCGTACATCGATATATTTTCCCAAAAAAGAAAAATGGTGTCAGGTTCCATGTCATGATAGGAGATTTATGATACTTGGCCTTCCATATGCTGGAAACATTTTGAATCGGCCCTTCAGTTCCATTTGAAGGCTATAAATGGGCCAATTCAAAGCTATGGAAAAGAGGAGAAATAATTCAACTTTCAGAGCAAAGTTACTCTGGAGAAATTATTCACTTCATATTGAGTCTGCATCCCTTTGTCCTTTAATTCTGAACATAGTGTTCAGCCCCGAATCTCTTCCCTTATTGATTGAGAACTTCATTGTCTCTCTTCTATGAGATTGTCTTTTGTGGAGGGTTTAAGTGGTGGAGGCCCAGATGGAAGGAACTTAGTTTCTTAGTTCTGAACCATGCTGACATGGAAGTCTGTAACTTTTTCACTTATGTTGATCATATATTAATAGAAATAATCTTTTCCCGTCCAATTGATATCTTGAAAATATTTGAATTATTATTCCATGGGAATATTTGTTATGTATATTAATGGACTATGCTATTGAATGTGCTAACATCATATATTATCACCATATGCTTTCTTTGCTTGGTTGTTGAGGACTAGTTGTAGGTATATTTCTTTGGGTCAAGTGCTCAATGGTGGACTTCATCGAACGTCTGGATGAGGCAGGCCTTTTATCTTGTCTTGCTAGCATATTTGTTTATATAGCATACATGAGAATCGAGTTGATTTCTATAGTCATTTCCGTCTGTTGTGGTTTACCCTAGCCATAGAGAGTTTTTCCTCGTAGCAGAATTAGCGACCATACTGGGGATTGAATCTTCTTTCTTAGGATTTGGAGTGTTTTTCCCCTTATATTTATCTTGTTCCTATTGTGTTTCTTATCGTATCATTGCTTGAAAACCTCTATTCACTCTGGGTCTGAGTTTTTCATCCTTCTCCTTTGCCTAGCTATGTTTTTGAAACATATACGTGGGTTATTGCTTGACAGTTTCATATATACGTGTGTTGACCTTTTGCAAGCTTCGTACATACACGTTGTTTCCTTGAACAATCACGTACGTCTACCTCTTTTGCTTGTTTGTTTGGTTTGGTGATTTCTGGGTAGGTTTCGATGATTTTTTAGTCTTCTTGGGTCTCTATTGTGATTGTTAAGTGTCTGTGGGATGACAGGAAACCTGTCTTTGGTTGAATTTTTGGGCGGAGTCTTTCTCATCATCTTTTGATTTTGATTGTCCTTGTACATTGGGATGGTTTTTTTTCTCCTTTGTATCTTACTTGAGTCGTATCTTTCTATACACAATAGAATCTTTATATATCAAGTTGTTATTCAGTCCATGCATTTTCATTTTTCTTATATTGGAAATACAAAAATATTAGGAATTTTACATTGATTGGAATCTTGATCTTTTGAGTCTTTATCATTTAGCTCAGTACATGTAAAGAAATATTGCATTTTTATTTCAGAATTGCAGAGTTGAAATTGAAAATTGCATTGTTTTAAGAAGCATATCATTCATTGAAAATTGAAGTTAGGACTTTGCATTGTATTCATATTTACTTTACTTATTGAGTCATAACATTAGGAGTTTCACTACCATACCTTTTTGAGTAAGCACGACATTAAAATTAATGCTTTAATTTGAAATTGATTAGTAACGATTTTATTTTCTAGGGTGCACAAACTAGCTTAGGATTTAGTGCCTTGGAATAGGATTTTGAGAGTAAACTTCTCCAAGGCTATTAAATCAACATATGTATCTAACTAAGGGACTGGAGAAATACATTGTATAATCGGTAATATCAGGAGGCTCCGCTTGCAATGGAGTTAATCATGAGGTCACGCGAGGTTGGTTAAAGGGATATCCCCCCGATACCTTCATAGTGTTGAAGATATTTCTGGGGATCTTGCTAGTTCCCTTATGTCCATGAGAGGCGATACTTTCAAGGTTTCAGGCTTTGCTACCCTACCCATACAGTGGAATAGACTTACGAATGCTCTCCTGTGCATTGGTTATACATTGGTTTCCTAGTTTCTTGACATAGGTGCCACATAGGTTACTTACAGGGGTTATTCTACAGATACCCTGGGTGAGATAAGGGTCGGACAATACACATCCTTTATGGAGGATTACCTCTCCAGGGGAATCTGACCGACTACTTGTTAAGTCCATGAGGGCCCTTATAACTGATTATGTTACCTCCGATATTTAACAGGGAGTCTTAGGCTCCTCTTAGGCAAGACATACCCTCTTTAGGGAGGGAGGCCCCTTTCAACCACTTTACCTTGTTTTTGTGCATATTGGCCGTTTGATTTTTTGTGTGATCTTTGACTAATAGTTGGCCTTACGAGTTTATAATGAGTGTACATTATCATGGATAGTGGAGTTCCTTTGGCTCCCTCATTTACTGCTACCCCCCCATGATGTTCACTCATTTCATGGGGATGAATCCATCTGTTTTTCATAATGGTATGCAGAATTACGACACTCAATCCATGCCTTGGGTCTCTAATCATTTTCATGTTGATATTCCAACTTTGCCCCCACCCTTTCTATCCTCTCCTTGGCCCACTTATATGAATCCTAGAATTGGATTCGAGAGCACCATGGCCCCACTGCCTACATCATCATTTGATATGAATCATGTCTCTCAACCACCTCCCATTATGGGAGGTTGGAACCTCCTCTCTTATGGATCCAGTCCTAACTATGTTCTTTTAGGAGTTAGAACTCAAATGGGTGACTATTATACTTATTACACCCCATCCGTGTATCCTTCGTCCTCCATGTCATTTCCTTCTAACACTTTTTCCATAGTGGGTCCACATATATTCTCGGGTCTTTCATATAGGGAGAATCAGTTTTATGGTTCGGGATACCCTCTTCACAGAACCCCTTCACATGGGGGAAACATATATCCTCACTCGAATAATCCTTATCATACCTCTGTCTCTTCGCATACTTCAACAATGATGCTCATACAAACCTCTTTAGATCAGCTAGGCAGAGGATACTACCTTTTTGGATAGGGCCATGGTGTATACCAGGACCCTTCCTGGCCTGTAATGTCTCAAAGCCAATATTTCCCTGGACCTTGGTATCAAATGCCACAACCCACCATCACTAGTCCAGTCACTGCCATTCATATTGGAGCTCCATCACCAAGCTCTGTCAATGATGTTGGATATTGGTCAACAACTTCTGCAAGTCATGTTGAAGACCCACAACCACCTATTTCTAGTCATGTTGGGGGCATCACTCTAGTCGCCACGAGTCATATCGATGCCACATCTGCAACCTATGTACATCATGTGGGAGATTACCCTCTCGCCTATGCCAGTCACATCGAGAGCATGTCACCAGCCATTGTGAATGGCACAGGGGGCATTGAGAAGCCTAGATGTCTCAAATGTAAGCCTAAGTTCCTTTGAAGGACTTGTAAAGGAAATCACCTAACTCGTTTGTGTCCTGCTATTGTTGGGATACTAGAAGCGTGGGGCTCACCTAACGGCCCTTCACGTTCTGAGGCATATGTGGTTTCCCCACACCCTATTTCTCCATTGATTGACACGCCAGTCATGCCGATGCAATCCTCACCTCACCATTATCCCATTTTTGAGGGTGATGTTGTCCACTCCTTGTTATCACGCATCCTACTCAACCAATGGTTGATAAAATGGTCACACCGATGCAATCTTCGGTCGACACCCCTTCTCTTTTAGAGAGTGATGCATCTCTTGACCTTGTTGTCTCACATCCTCTTCAACCAACGGTCGTGTCAATGCAATATTCAACCAACACCACCGTGTTTTTGGGGGTGATGCATCTCTTCAACTTTCTATCTCACATCATGTTCAACCAGTGGTCATGTCGATGAAGTATTTGACCAACACCACCCCTATTTTTGGGGGTGATGCATCTCTTGAACTTGTCGTCTCGCATCCTATTCAACCAATGGATGAAGAAGGGGTCAGTTCGATGCAATTTTCGGTTGATCTCGCTCTTCTAGTTCTAGTTCTATACCTTCTATACTATGTCATTATAATTTCTAGTACTACACCTTCTGAAGAAGAGAGAGTTTTACGGTCCCTGAGTACTCTCCCTCCAAGTCTTGGAGAGGTTCCCTTCGATTGGGATGGTATTTTGGGGTATCCAATGTCTCCTCCTATGTCCTTTCAAGTAAGAGACATTATCTGATATATCATGGAGAAGGTAACTTACACTAGCACTTTATCCTTCTCAACTTAGAGAGATTTGGGTTTTCCCAAGCTCGTGTCAGCTATTCATAAGATGTTGACCTTTCACAGAATTCCAGCACGAGAGCCTTGGCCTCCCCCATTACATGCCGCCTAGAAACCTCTCAACGATTCTGATTTAAGCTCTTTTCCGCCTCGACTAAAAAGTGAAAATATTTCCGTGTGAATTTGTCCCTTTCACACTCGTTAAATTGGAATTGAAAGGTCATGATTCTTGGTTAAGCCCTTTTTTGAATCGCTTTTAAAAAGAGAAAATATTTTCGAGTGAACTTGTCTCTTTCACACTGGTAAATTGGATTTGAAAGGATGTCTATTTGGTATAAGTTTATCCCTTTTTCAAATGAAGTAGACTAAGATTATGAAAAATGACATTTTTTGGCATTAAGTTGTGATTGGATCTCATGCCCTTGCTTTCAATATTGAGCCTATATCCAGTTCTCTCTTTGTGTTATAAACCTTTTGTCTCAGCAGTTTTGCATCCTCAACCAAGCAGAGTCTCATTTATATTCTTCACAATTTGACACCTTATACCCAAGAGGGAACATTCCCTCAAGTGTCCATATCCTGCATGGATCCCCTTCCATTGAGAATAGGTATGTTCCACTGCTAGAACTAGTTTTTCTTACTTGTGACACCCATTTCCTCCTCTATATCATAGCATTCATTTGACTATGAAAAAACAAAAAACGATGGGCTGGAAGGGAGTATTATCTTATATTGGAAATAGTCATGTCCCCTCTGAACAAAGAAAAAAGTTATTGAGTCCATTCATCAACATAATTTTTGGTTTAGCATGGCCTTAGGAAGTTGAGCTTATTATAGAGAGTTTTCTCCACCGACTGGTTACTCTTCTAGTCCCTATGGAGAATTTCATTGATGCCTCCTGCATCTCATGGTTTGATCATTGAGTGTATGTTGCCAGAGTCTTCCACATGTCTCATGATATTACTCAAAGGAAGTCTATTAACCTGTGTTGACCATTCCTCATAACTCTTGACTTTGCATGTCGGCCATACCCTCAGTTTGTCTCAAAATTACATGATGTTGTAGTCCTATCATGCACCTTGGCCCTACTTTCATCATTGCTAGGTAACCTTGAACCAAGTAGTCGAAATTTCATCATTGGTCGTTGACTGGGTGGTTTCCCTTCTGTTTGACGACAAGACATCTATTCACACATTGAGATTCGTGCAATGTCTTGAATGCCATTAGCCTTATTGGTGGTTTCCTCGCCTTTGTCAGCATTTTTCCTCATTGGTTTCTATTTAGAGGGTCCTTTTCATGTACCACTTTCACTAGGCACATGCGAAATACGCATGGGGTCGTTGGTTCGTGAACATGTTCTTCATCCGGTTTCCTCCAAATCATGAAGCTCCTGCTTTGTACCTTGTGCTGAGTGATGAGAGATGCCTTAATTCTATCCTTTTAGCAAGTCTCCTTCCATCGACTTCATCCCATCTATTATGAAAACAAGACCTAGAGTCCTATGAGTACCTTGAGGATTGCAGTCATTAGGGGAAGGTTCTCTCGCCATCGACAGTTGGGAATACACCAATGTCACTTGATCGATGGATTATTCAAGTATTCGACCCTGAATCCTTTATTCACGCTTGTAAGAATGTACTCAATGCCTTCATACCTACTTTCATTATTGGGAGGTTGTCTCACATTTGTTAACGATATACCTCAATGATCGGTAATCAAACGATGTCTCATTGTGTTCGACCTCAACTCCTTTATTCACATGATGTAGAATTTCACCTTTGGTGGATTGTGTAGAAGACTTGAAGACATCAGTATGTGGCCGCAGCTTTCCTGAGTTGTTGCTTCCTTTTCATTGGACCAATACCTATACGAATTCAGTACCCATAGGAGATTAGATTGTACTCCATTGTATACATATATCTTCAGATTGATTGAGACTGGTTCTACTGGGCCTTGTTTGTGACTATGACAACCTTTGGCATGTAACCACACTTGTATTTTCCTATTCATGGCCATGAATAGTTGTTTGGTATATTTTCACATGGACCTGCAGTGTAATTCAAATTGGCAACCATGTATGCAAAGTCAGTGCAAAATGTAATGAGCAACTAGTTCTTCCAGTTGGTTCCCCATCACTCCACTTCTAGGTTTTTATAACGTATTTCAACCATCACATATATTCCTCTGACCTCACAAATTAGGGGGCATCTGTTATAGAAAGATTTGCCTCACCCTATGAAATCTTGCACAAAAGGGCCTTTTCCATTTCCCTATGTAGAATTTTTCATCCCTTTTTGCAAATCCCATATCTAAAAATACATTTTTTCCACATGTACGCACCTTTCCTACTATACAACATGTATATATGTAGGCTGCATCACTACAACCTGCGTACATCAGGATTTGTGCCCCAAAAAGAAAAATGGTGTCGGTTTCCATGTCACGATAGAATATGTATGATCCTTGGTCTTCCACATATTGGAAACATTCTGAATCGACCCTTCAGTTCCATTTGAAGGCTATAAATGGGCCAATTCCAAGATATGAAAAAGAGGAGAAAGAATTCAACTTTGAGAGCAAAGTTAATCTAGAGAAATTATTCACTTCATATTGAGTCTACATCCCTTTATCCTTTAAGTCTAAACACAGTGCTCATCCCCCAAGCTCTTCCCTTGTTGATTGAGAAATTCATTGTCTCTCTTCTATGATATTGCCTTTGGTGGAGGATTGAAGTGGTGGAGGTCTAGTTGGAAGGAACTTAGTTTCTCGGTTCTGAACTGTGCTGACACGGAAGTCTATAACTTTTTGACTTTTGTTGATCATATAATAATAGAAATACTCTTTTCCAATGCAATTAATATCTTGCAAATATTTGAACTATTATTCCATGGGCATATTTGTTATGTATATTAATAGACTATGCTATTGAATGTGATAACATCATATATTATCACCATATTCTTGCTTTTCTTGGTTGTTGAGGACTAGTTGCAGGAATATTGTTTTGGGTCAAGTGCTCAACGATGGAATTCATTGAACGTTTGGATGAGGTAGGCCTTTTATCTTGTCTTGCTAGCATATTTGTTTATATAACATACTTGAGAATCACGTTGATTTCTGTAGTCATTTTCATATGTTGTGCTTTACCCTAGCCATAGAGAGATTTTCCTCGTAACAATGAAAGAACACAAAATAAAGGTGGTTATGTATTTCAAGATTATAAACCAGGTCAAGTTGTATACCACTTTACAAACTTGGTTATTGATACAAACCTCCAACTACAAACAATTCCAAGAAAGAAATCATCAAAGGTACGATACTTCTTTCCTTACTCTGAGAACGAGAAGTTAATGGAGACCATCAGTATTATAAGTGATCTCGATGGTCTATTGGAATGACCATATGTATGTAAAAGGAATAATTTTGGCTTCATTTTGAATGTTTTTAAAAATTTTGGAATTCTTTTAAAATATACCTCGCCTTAAAATATTTTAGTATGTAAAATATTTTGACTTCTGTTAAAATATACCTTGCCATGCCATGCCTTGAATTTCCTTCCCTTGATTTTCCTTTCCTTTCTTTCCATTAACTCGCCATGCCATACCTTTCCATGCCATGTCTTGCCTTGCCATGCCTTCACATTCCTTCACTTTCCTTTCCATGCCTTACCATGCCTTACCATTCCATCTCATGCCTTGCCTTCACTTGACTTCACTTTCCTTGCCATTGATAATAACATATCCTCCAAAAAGGATATTAATAATAACATATCCTCCAAAAATGTAAAGCTAAAAATATATTAATAATAACATAGAGTGGGGGAAAAGTAAAGCTATTTACTTTTATATTTAAAGTAAAGCCATTTTATATTTTATATTTTATATTTACTTCCCTTTTTTAATAATGCACCACACTAACTAATAATCGTTCAAGTATGAATTAATCAAAAGGAAAACAAGGAAAAGAGAAGTAGATGGAGGAGTAAGAATGAAATTTTGACCCTAGGAATCAAGGTAGGATCAAGATTCAATTTACTACCCTGCTATTGGGATTATTGTCATTTTTTGTTCCAGAGCGTATTGTTGATCTAATTGATTGAGTTTCCCCAACTTAATATAAACATTGATTGAGTTTCCCCAACTTAATATAAACATTGCATGACCAATTATGAAATTATCTATATTAATGTGTCTTTATTATCACCGTGAATGAAATAATATTATATCTACATGACATCTAAACAAGCTTGATTTATCACTTTGAATGAAATAGTATTATATCTACACATAATATGAACAATATTGATTTAGTTTGGACTTTCAAGAGAATCATATTTCCGACCTTCATAATATGGTGGCCTTAGCGTGAAGAATTAGAAGTTTGCACCTTCGACTATTTCATGAACATACTAGGCCAATAATTTTTGTAATTCATAATGTGTTGATAGAGGGATCATATATAGGATCATATATTTTTATATTTGTAGTACCTATGAAGGTTATCCATGCCTATATTATACTAGTAAAAAATCATTCCGACGAATACTTAATTCTTTTAGCTCATTAAATTTCCTAGGCTCAAAAAGATTGCAATATATAAAATAAATGATTATGTGATGAATGCTCTGGGTGACAACCATCACGACAAATCCACAAACCATATAGAATAGTATAGATAAGGGAAAAAACATTCATGAAGCATATATAAGACTGAGTACAAATGCTATACATAGCCAGACATGAATAATAATTCCATACACCAACAAGTAAATATAGATTACAAAAATCCTATTAGAAATATCTTTCTTCATTTAGTGGCGTTCAATTGTTAAAGAATACAAGAGACCTATTCTCAATGATAAAGTTTTAACATAGTGAAATTCAGTGACAAACTTGAACACAATGGAATTCAGCACTTGAAGGATCCATATTCATGGTTGAGAGGTTTTGAATTATACTCTGTCATTGGTATTTGAGGTTGTATCAGGTTTGATATTTTAATTTGTATCAGGTTTGGTATGGGAACCATAACAAGTTATTCTAGTTCTCTTAAGCCTGCATTTATGCATCAATCTCATGTGAGACATGGATACTTAATACTTTTCGCTCATTAAACGTAAGATTATAACCATAACGAGCTATTATGGTTCTCTTAGACGTGCAATTTCTTTTGTTACTTGGCAGGGACTTCTTGCTTAGCAAGAAACTGCCCTTGTTCTTCTATTTTCTACATTTTACTCAGATTTGTTTTGCATGAAGGACTTTGATTTATTGGGAAATGGAGGTCATTGTGAATGTCAATAAGGTATTTTCTATGGTTTCATATTTTCTTCTTGCGAGGAACAATTCAATACGTAATGATTATAACTTGAAACGATTATAACTTGAAATGAAGCGAGATCCCCTTACCGCAATAGAACTAAACTCAACACAGAATGATTATAACTTGAAATGAGGCGACATCCCCTGACCACAATAGAACTGAACTTCTCTCAATAGAACAAAATTTTAACAAAATTTCAGTGTTTCACTTGACAAAAATGCATAAAGAAAGGAAACAACTTAGAAGCTATGGATTTTTCAGTTATATTTGTCTTGACTTACATGTATTGGGATGATAATGTACTACATCCCCAATATAAGTTGCACTAGGATAACCAACATCTATCAAAATATTGTGTTCAGGCACCTTGAATGCAATCAAACACCTTCTGAACTCCCACGAGCTATCTGATCGAACCCTAACTAATTCCATCCACCCCATTGCACATAATGATCGATTCTCATCTCCTAGTTCTTAATCATACTATTGAGTGCTTTAGATGAGGGAGTGCTTCTGAACAAAGCCATTGAATCTAGTGACTACATGATATCTAGGGAGGGAGGGAGGATAAAACCCATATAAGTGTGAGTGTGATGCATGGCGACCATGTGGAGCAGTCAACATGCATGTAAACCAGGTGGAATCATTGTTGTATAAACCAAAAGAATATTAATAATAACATATGTCTCGCGGAATCAACAACTAGTTGGGCACGTACTTGCGTTACACGTGTTATCCAACTGCTACCACTATAACCTCTAGGTGTGCCCAGGATGCCTCTTACATGGCACACAGGATAAGATGGGGGGATTTGAACTCGAAATATCATGAAAATATTCACGGCACTTGCCAATTGAGTTGCCCCCGGGGACTATTTACTTTTATATTTAAAAGTAAAGCCATTTTGTAATTTATATTTTATATTTACTTCCATTTTTTGTTTGATGCACCATACTAATTAATAATCGTTCAAGTATGAATTAATCAAAGGGCACACAAGGAAAAGAGCAGTAGATGGAGAAGTAAGAATGGAATTTTGACCCTAGGAATCAAGGTAGGATCAAGATTCAATTTACTACCCTGTTGTTGGGATTATTGTATGTTTTTGTTCCAGAGATTATTGTGGATCTAACTATATTAATATGTCTTTATTATCACTGAATGAAATAGTATTATATCTACACAACATATGAACAAGCTTGATTTATCACTTTGAATGAAATAATATTATATCTACACAAAATATGAACAAGATTGATTTAGTTTGGACTTTCAAGAGAAGCATATTGTCGACGTTCAAAATATGGTGGCCTCATGGCTAAAGAATTAGAAGTTTCCGCCTTCGACAATTTCATGAACATACTAGGCCAATGATTTTTGGAATTCATAATGTGCTAATAGAGGGATCATATAGGATCATATATTTTTATATTTGTAGTACCTATGAAGGTTCTCCATCCCTATATTATACTGGTAAAAAATCATTCCAACTAGACATGGATACTTAATGCTTTTAGCTCATTAAATTTCCTAGGCTCATAAAGATTGCAATTTATAAAATAAACTATTCTGCGATGGATGCTTTGGGTGAGAGGTTTTGAATTATACTATGTCATTGGGATTTTAAGCTGTATCAGGTTTGATATTTTAAGTTGTATCAGGTTTGGTATGGGAACCATAACGAGTTATTCTAGTTCTCTTAGGTCTGCAATTATGCATCAGTCTACTGCGAGACATGGATAATTAATAATTTTAGCTCATTAAACATGAGATTATTGTAACGACCTCCTCGTTGCGACAACAACGCTGATAACAGGTGCAAATTTTTTTATTTTTTATTTTTAAAAGTGTGTGCACGCGTGTAGGAGGGGAAACAGACACACTGGACTCTACGTCACCACTCGACGACTGACAAGATGCAACCATGACGATCACAACAAGAAGACGCAAGGCACACAACAAGTAATTGCAAGCAAATAATACCCAAGACAAAGGCGCCCCACAATATCTTCAACAATAACGACATATTGGGTTAGGTATCATACGAACACAAAAAGTAGAATCCATGGTAGTAGGTTTACTATTTCTGCACAGGAAAGAAGGGTGTTTAATCTTAGTCCTCTGCTCCAGAGAGAGAGGAGGTCAAATAAGCTCCTGGCCGACTGCTCAGGCAGAAACTAGTAATCCCCTCAGATGTGTCGCAAGAGTGGTAACCCTGCCTTTAAAGGGCCTGAGACTCTTGATACGGCACTGGATTCTTGACGCAGAAAAACATAGACATATATACTAAGGCTACTGAAGGTGTCCACATCCCTCCCGACACAAGAAGACCACGCAATGTAATACCACCAAGTACTACAAAATCAAGGACAATCATGACCTCTACGAGAGACGCAAGTCAGTAGGAATTTAATAACGACCAACCACTATTGAGACTTGAAGACATCAATCATAGATCAATTGCTCCAAGATTTTCCATTAAGTGACGAGTAACATCCCAATCTTAACAATGTACATTAGTTTACTTTCAAAATCCCAGTTTACTGAATCCTAAAGAAACTACCATCACGTCTCCATAACATAACCATGTCAAATTATGCTTTTAATAACAGTAACTTTTTCAGTAACAATTTCAATAATTTAACAACATCCTTCCATCTAACATTATCCTAGCATTGTCGTTGAATAACTAGGCCTTTCATGCTTCACCACCAACCAATAGAAATTACATAATTAACCTTGCGACTAACTAATATGGCAATAACTACTAAATGACCATTTAATAACCTTTAATTAAATAACATCACAGTTACAATTAAATGCATTGCAAATTTAAATAATAAGGACCGCTTCACCACCAACTAAATAGCAATTTAATAATTAACATTGCAACTAACTAACATTGCGACAACAATTAAATGACCATTCAATAACAACTAATTAAATAACTTTGCAGTTACCATTTAATGCATTGCAAATTAAGCGAGTATTAACATTGCAATTGAAACAAATATTCCCGTTGCTATTTAAACAAATATTCCCATACTTTACAATAACCTTACAACAAATCAAGGACAAACGATATCAATAATTGAAAAAGAGGAATATGAGGAAAAGTCATTTAATATTATTTTATATCAACCCATTGTACACATATTG
>JASDQU010106600.1:38788-72616 GCA_032191745.1 Picea mariana | reverse complement strand
ATATATATATATATATATATTCTTTTAAACTCCCATTAGTTAACTAATTAATTTCTTCTTTTCAAATTTACAACCACCTATTTGAATTAATTTCTTAATCTCTTTATTTTACCCTACACACTTTATGAAGACTCATATTAGCTTAAGTGGGTTTTTTTTGTTTTGTTTAATTTTATTATTAGCACCTGTATTGTTAATGCATAGCTAGTAGGAAACGAAATTCTAATGTTATTTGAATGGCAGAGCTATTGTGAGCTAGAATATAATGGCATTGTTATTAGGAGATGGTTAAGTTTTGATTATTATGTTAGGGCGAAGTAGTAGTACCTTCACTAAAAAGATAAATTATCAAGCTTATTACTGGGAATGAGGAAATGCCTTATGTACGCAATTAAGGAAGGAATTACTTTATGAATTCAATTAACGGAGGAATTGTTTTATGTATTTAATTAAGGAAGGAAACTCCTTAGATTAGGTGGAGGTTGCAAATCATAGGGGTAATGAGTATTTAATGTATAGTCTTGAATTATTTTTTTTTTTTTACAAAGGGCTCAAATTATGAACTGGCGACGCCTGGTTAGGGGAATTGTTTAAGGATTTATTCAGGTGTTGATGACTTAGGGCTATTTAGGCTAACTCCTTCATCCACATTATTGCGACGTACCCTTCAGAACGCACCACGTTCTCCAAGGGTGCCACTCGCCTCTTGAGTTTATTTTGTGTGACGTGCCCTTCAGGGTGCACCACGTGCTCCAAGGGTGCCACTCGCCAACTGAGTTTCTTTTGTGCGATGTGCCCTTCAAGATGCACCACGTTCTTCAAGGGTGCCCCTCGCCAACTGAACTGATTGGTAGACATATATAACCCCTGGAGTCAACACTTCGCCAGGTGAACTTGTGGGAGACTAAGGGTTCTAAGGAATAAGGCCCCCGCCTTATTGCGCGCCCCTTAGAATCATTGTGAGTGATTGTCACAGTCTGCCCTCACGGCATCGTGGATCCTCTCGAACTAGGTAATCGTTAACCTACAGTTCGAGCCACGACGAGAGTGCTAGTAGGCGGTGGCAGGGCTGCTGTCCACCCCTCTCCCTCAACCTCTTTGGAATCGTGTGTGGCCCCTTTACTCTATATGTGAGTCTGTTCGGCAAGCTATCGTCAGCCTGCATCATCAACAATCATGTCAGAAATGTCAACATCAAATCATCAAATCAAATGAAACATCACAATAAATATATCAACCCAAAAGCACACTCCATGACTCAGTCCGGAGTCCAAGGGGGTTCTACCGATGCCTCTGCATCCTCAAGGTCAAAAACCCTGCACACTCAATAAAACTGAGTCAATAGCACCTGTCTACATCAAATAGTAACACATCATGTCGTCTGTCAATCGCATCATAATCAAGTAATAATGGTCTAACATCATAAAAGTCCAGATCACTTGCGAGCAAGTGTCCTCAAATAATAAGTTTTCTCTGTGCGCTAGAGCGGGATGTTACAATTATAACCATAACGAGTTATTATGGTTCTCTTAGACTTGCAATTTCTTTTGTTACTTGGTAGGGACTTGTTGCTCAACAATTGCCCTTTTTCTTCTATTTTCTAAATTTTACTCAGATTTGTTTTCCTCTGCTTCCTGGAATATGTATATGTGCTCCTAATGATGGAAAACTCTTCCTCCTCTTTTCACTAAATGGGTGGCTTCTCTCTTGTAGGTGGCTTCCAACTGCTCACAAAAATATCACACCTCCTATAACAACACAACAACACGACCATCCTCTTGCATCCATGGTTCTCAATAAAATTAGCTCGGCCTCTTAAAAATGATACCACACAGCCTAAATCCATCGAACATATTTATTAAATTCATAAATGTGCTAGCCAGGGCATGTGACGGTGTACACCAGAAATCTCAACGAAAATTCTAGTATTTATCAAAATTTGTGAAGGATTTGGACTTCGACCATTCGATCCTTAGTGGATATATCAGTCGTGATGAGGGAATCTAGAGATGGAGTTTAGATAACATCATAGGAACCCTAGTGGCCCCACATTAAGTGGTGACCGTTGATCAACTCAAGGGAGGGGATTCAATTACGAAGGCTCCAACAATTCTACCTCCCAAGTATTTCGTTGTCTCCACAGTCATCAATCTAGATCAACTATCGGGAACAAGTGCATTTTTTTACTCACTATCACGTTACATTTTTATCACTATCATCATCATCTTCATTGATTATTTTACTCAATTGCCTTGGCATTTTTTTAGAGCGTTCTTTCCTTCACATACATCATTATTGTTATTTCCTACACAACCATTAACCACCAATAGAACATAATCAAATGAAATAATAACTTTTTCTTTTATTTTCCCCTGTTCTCTTATTTTGTGACTTGGAGTGTTACTTCTCCATTTTGTTCTTGTTGTGATAGATTCCTTATCAACATTCACATCACTCCTTTTCTCTTCTTTTATGGCTTGGAGTGTTCCTTCTGCATTTTGTTGTTCTTCTTTTATGGCTTGGAGTGTTCCTTCTGCATTTTGTTGTTCTTGTGCTAGATTTCTTATCAACATTCACATCATCCACAACATACTCCACGTCACTCCTATTCATAGATTCCTCATCAAAGTACATTTATTTTAGGACTTCATTATTTTACAATTTTATTTTTTTACTTCCAGAAACCTTCAGATTTGCTTTTCCTCAATTTTCCATTCACAATTCTCTTCCTCGTGACTTTACATTTCACTTTTGCCAATTTCTCTTTTTCTTATGTTGTATCACATCTAAATGATTCCTTCCACCTTCATGTCCATATCTTGTACCTTCTACATCATCAATTTTAGCTTTCTCAATCTTATCGTCAAGTTGTGGTATGCATTCAAAAATAGCCCCTTCATAGACATTTTCAATAGCATGTTGATAGGCATAAAGTTTTTCTCCGATCTTCTTCATTTCCGCTAATGTAAATTCTAAATCACCCTCGCTTTCCTTTTCAGTTATCTTGTTGTTTCTTTTCAATATCAACATCTCATTAGAGTGTTCATCTTTCCCAACTTCTGAAGCTTTAAGACTATTGGCAAAGAATACACAACCATAAACACTTAAATGGTTGAATAAAACAAAAGTTCATCTTCATATTCTTCTCTTCAACTTCTATTGCATCTTGGACTATTCAACATCCATCTTAACGTCCAAAGCTTTAAGACTATTAAGACTATTGTGAAAGCATACACAAGCATAATCACTTAAATGGTTGAAAAAAAAATGTTCCTTTTTATATTATTCTCTTCAAATTCTATTGCATCTTGGACTATTCATCATCCATCTTTCGAAGTTACCTTCTTCTTATCAATATCTTTTATTGCAACTGAGGCAGCCTATCATCCTTTTCAAGTGCTGCTAAAGAAGATTTCATATTTCCTATATGTCCATTATCCATATGGACTCGTTCAAATTCATGCTCTTCCTCTTTAATATAAGAGCCTTCCTTCACACATGCATTCTATGACAACTTCTCTTTGTTTACCTTCATTTTCCATGCCTTTCAATTTCATTTCCTTTCCGGCTTTTTCAATTTCCATTATAGAATTTATCACTATTGTAGATTCATTACCCTCAATTGCTACAAGGACAACCTTAATAATGAGTCAAAGAGGAACTCATTCAAGGTCGTTTCCTTTCCAACTTCTTCAGTTTCCATTATAGACTTTATCACTATTGCAGATTCATTACCCTTAATTGCTATAAGGACAACCTTAAAGATGAGTCAAAGAGCAACTCATTGTAATAGTTCTTCACGAATTATAAGACTTTTTTTTTAAAGTTATAAGACTTTGTAATAATCATACGCCCAAAATATCCCATTTGTTATTGACCCGTAGATATTGCTCCGCACTTAATAGAAGCATTTCTAAACGTTAAAATTAGATAATTGGACACTAAGGACTACGATATAAAATTGGTCGTGTCTGACTGATTCGGACATTTGACGGAGGCACTCACTCGTGCAGCAAGAATACTAGTAATCACCAATGTGAGATAGAGATGTCAATTAACATTCTTATACCATGCTTTTGCTGACAATCTACCACAACCCCGGACGGGGAAAACCTTGAATGATAGTACGCACGTTTGAATAATTTGAACCTAATTTGTTAGGTAAAGAATTCTAAGTTAATGTTAATTTTTAATTATATCTATTTGAAATGAACACAATTAGATCTTTAGTTATAAATTTTAATTTTATGGTTATCAATTGAAGATGGTGGAATATTTAAATTATTGGAAATGGGCACAATTAATAATCCTTTAATTATAAATTTTAATCTTATGACTAGCAATTGAATATTTAATATTAATAACTTCTTTACATTTATAAATACTTAAGTTTACTTGTTTGCTTTTTCACATTTATCTAATATGATTAATAATTTACTATTCTAACTAATGATTTCCAAATTTATCTAATTAATTAAAATTAATATGTATAAAATAAATCATTATCTCAATCATTCATTATGAATTAACAAATATGATAAGTGTTTTATTTTGAGCATATATTTATGAATTTGAAGCCTCGACTAGTGGATTCCACATTTGGCCTTCTTTTCACTTAACACACCCATGATTAAGGTTGACGCATCATCTCACTCATATGGGGCATGGAAAGCATTTTTCATTTGTATGGCTATGAAACCTGAATGTGTAATGCTTGCCAAAACTCATCTACACAATACAAGCATGTTGTTATTGGCGAAAAGATCTCCATGGTGTGCCACATCTCTAACAGTATGAAAGAAATCCCATGTTTTCTGCTGCTCCAGTGGTTTTACAGTGTTTAGTTCCAGCGGGAACCTTGAGTTTAAATTTGACAACTATACTTGAGATCTTAGATCTTACAGTGTTTAGTTCCAACCAGAACCTTGAGTTTAAATTTGACAACTATCCTTGAGATCTTAAAAATGAAGTATTCTCATGAACATTGAATGGCCCTTCTCACAAGGTACACAAAAATATTTATTATTTTTAACTGAACCTCTATAGTTTGACATTCATCACATTCCTGTAATGAGGAACAATAAAATCTATGTAACACTTGAAAGTGAATTAAATTGTATTATTATAGGTGAAATAGAGGCTTAGTCTGCAAAATGAATAGCAAGGATTCCTAGGAGAATTTTGAGATGCGCATAAACCTATCTTCTTTGTGAGAAGAGCATCATCTCCGTTAATCTCCTCAAAGAGTTTAGCTGAGGTGTATCAGAATTTTTAGGCTAAAAACAAGAAGAAGAATAAGTGGCACTCTAACTACAGTGTTGAAAGATTTATGCCAAGTGGTCCATCAATCTTTTCAACCACTTCTTTCCATCACTCTTTTCACTACTTTAATGAGGTTGTTGCAGAGGTTTGTATGCTCTCGGATGTTTCATGCAATAGTTTAAATTATGTAGAAGTCTGAAAATATTTTAACATTGTTTAAAGATTTTAACATTGTTTAATCAATGTATTAATTTAGTCTCAAGGAAGCCTTAAGGTTAAACTAGTACAACCACTTAAGTTGACAATGTAAATTTGGTGGCATATCCTACAACTAGGGGAGAGCAATCAAATTTAGAGTGTAAATTTGGTGGCATCTCCCACGATTAGATGTGGAGAGCCTTGAATGATACATTCACATGTTTGAATAATTACGTAGAAAGGCTTATACCTATTGGAGATGGGCACAATTAATGATCTTTTAATCTTAAATTCTAATCTGATGGTTATGCATTGAAGATGCTGGCATATTCTTAGTCGTCCTCCAAAATCAATGAGTCAGATTTATTGTTGATAACTTCTTTGCATTTATAAATGCATCCGATAACATGTTTACTTTTTAACATTTACCTAATCATATTAAGAAATTACTGTAACATCATATGATTGCCACGTTTAAATGATTAACTTTTGGAATTCTTCAACTGTCAGGAAGTTTCATTATCTTCCTCAGTTATCAACCCGTTTCATTTCTCATTCTCTACCTCATTCCATCTTTCGACATTCACCAGCTGCTAACACGCGGCTGTGCTAGTTCTATAAAAGTCAATGTCAAATTTTTATTGTCATGCAACCATGTCAATTTTATAACTTCAAATTCACAAAATTAATCTGGTTGACGCTGTAAATTTTCTGTCAATCTCCCACAACCGGACTGGAAAAACCTTGAATGATAACATACGCGAGTTTGAATAATTGGAATCTAATTTGGAGGACTGTTAGGTAAAGAATTGTAAGTTAACGCCAATCTTTTAGCCGCATGTGACCATGTCAACTTTATAACTTCAAATTCACGAAATCAGTATACTTGTCGCTGTAAATGATTTCCATGTAAGTTAATGTCAATCTTTTAGCCGCATGCGACCATGTCAACTTTATAACTTCAAATTCACGAAATCAATATAATTGTCGCTGTAAATGAATTTCCTATATTATATACATAGAAATGGCTTGAAATGGATCACATAAAAGAAGATCGATTTGATTTTTCCCTAATCTGTAAGAAGAAAATAATGGATCATATTTAAATGGCAGAAAAATAAACAATTTTCAATATAGAACAAACATAGAAAAAGAGGGAAATAATGAACAATATTTAAGTGTCATGAAAACAAACAATTTTAAATCTAGAAAAAGAATGAGAAGAAATGTTTGATGCATAAATATATATACTTTTTTCTCAAACATGATATTAAATAATAATAAAAATATTGAAAAAACTAGTTATAATATATTGAAAAACTAGTTGTAAACTGAATGTAGATGAAGTAAATTAAGAACATTGTCATTGTATCAAAACACATACATACGATATTTGATAATTAATTAATTTTAATAAAACTTTGTTTCATAATGTGTAAATCCAAGGCCACCTCCATAATTCCATTCCTTAGTAAGTTTGGCTTTGGTGAATTTCATAGAGGAGAACGACGTGTTCTCTTACATTAATGCTAGAGGGAATTGATTGCTCTAATTATTTGAATGTTTGCTTACATTAATGTGAGAGGGAATTGAGTGTTCTAGTTATTAGAGTTATTAAAGTGATAATTGGAATTCTACGTTTATATAATGGAAAATGGAAAATAGAATGGAAAATAGAAAATATGTAAAATGTATAAATAATTAATGTATGTAAGATGCAATTGTATTTTTTTTGATATTGCAAAGTTTAAGTATAGTGATTATTATGTATATTTTTTTTATTAGAATAAAATCATGCTACAACATCATCAATAATAAAAGGAGGAACACACATTATTAGTGGAAAAGTGTTTATGCAATGTGGTATAAACTATTGAAATTAAATAATTGAATATAGTTAAAATGTTCAAAGAGAAATTTCCATGTGAATATAGAAGTGTTGATGTTTTGTATAAAAATACAACAATTATAATTAAGAAGGTTTTTAAAAGTATATATGATAAAGTAGACATTTGAATATGTTGCTTGGAATAGGTTCTTTCAAGTAAGGGCACATGTTTCTCATTGGTTGTATTGAATGTAGGATTCCTTGTATCTTGAACAAGAAGTGAATGCCTACATACAAGAGAATGAAGTAAATAAGATAATTGAAAGAAAAATATTAAAGGTGATAGAAAATAAAAAAAAATTAATATATCAAAACTCAAAATATGAAGAAAGTAAAATAGTAATGGTGAGAACTTGCAATTTGGATAGAAAAGTAAAATAGATAGAGGTGAAGGAAATTATTTTGTTTGGATGATGATATATTTTTTGGATGTCTATGTGTTGTAGATTGCAAAACATTTAGGAAGTTTGAATAAAATTACCATGAAGAAAATTGTGGTAGAAAACATAAAATGTATGGTGGATGTAACATCCCCACTATAATCCAAAGTTCAATTAATGCATAATGTAGATATGAATGTGGGTATGGCCAAGCTATGTGATACATGGATTGTATTTTCTGATTTTAATAAATATAATGTGATACCAGCTACTAGGAATATGGATAGGGATTAGAGGTCAAGTTTTCATAAGATAAGAGAGTGACTAAGAGGGGTCCAAGGGGGAAATTATTTAAGAGTATTAATTTAACCTACATTCGCAAATTTAATTACCATTGATGATAAATTCTAATTATGTTTGAGTGAATGAGAGCCTAGTCAATGAATACCTCTCGAAGGGTGGGTGTAAAGGTCACATCCGATAGTTATTGGAAGCATGGGGATGAAGTACAATCAACATGGATCAGAGTGAGAAGTCAACTATGTTGGAAAAATAGAGGAAATTTGTATCGGGAGAATACATAGTTCTTCAGATTTAGTTTTGGCATGAACAATAAAAGAGAGCAGAGAGAAAGAGCACTCAAGATAGACCAATAAGGATCGACAAATTATGGAGCATGATACAATGCTTTTGGAGAATTCTCAAGATGAATATTGAAGAGTTAGGTTGTCGGGACTAAAGAGTGAACTCTTGTTTGAGTTGCACTATAAAAACAATTGTTTGTTGTTGTTTTCGTGGTAGTTTTCCCAGAAGTGAGTTCCCTTAAGCTCCGAGCAAAGAGATTCCTTGTTACATATGAAAGAGAGACCCTGATAAGTGAATGAGACACTCGATGGAATGAGAGTAGTGAAGGGGTACATTTCTTGGGTTGGGCGAGTCGAGAGGAAGAGAGCTGGAGGAAATTTGGGATAGCTATAGGAGAATACCAATGGGTTGTGGGATATTGAGCTATGAGTGGATTGTTATAGCCACCATTCTCTTGTGGATTCCTAGCCCCAATTCGAGGGTGAATTGTTATTGATATTTAGAACAACAAGTTTTTGGTTGGATGGAATGTCCTTCCCAAGCAACTAGTTGCAAAAATGTTTTTAAAGATAAGTGTTAATCTACTTTTTTAGTTTTCTTATGAATCTTATCGCTATGCTTTTTATTATGTGTATGAGAAAGGTTTTTTGTTGTTGTAAATGATTTATTAGCTACATTCATATTTATTTATAATGTTGTAGATGCATTTAATTATGGGTATTATCATCTAGTTAAATCTGTGTATAATTGTAGTGGGTAAGCTACAAGAAATGAGCTAATAAGAAAAATTTTGAATTTATGTTTATTTTCCACAAGTAATGTTCCTTGGTTAAGATGGGGAACGTCATAAATTGGTATCAGATCCATGGGTTCAACACTGATCCTTATTAGTGTATAATTTACATGCAAAATATAATTTGTAGGATAAAATCGTAATGGATGTCTCCAAATTTATTTGTTAAATTACTCTAGTAAAATTGAGGAAACATTTGTGACAAATTTTAGAAAATTTAGCTCAAGGGTTAAAATCACCAATTTTAACCTTTGAATGAGTTTTTTGGACCTATAATTGGTCTAATTTGGGATAGCACAAAGCATCCCTGGCTAAAATTAAGAGAAATTAGGAAAAAGCCCCAATTTCTGAAGTGAAAATCATTGAGAATTCAACGTGGGAGTGTCTAATTTCAAGTGTAAGGGGTTGAATTGACAAACATAAGGTCGAAATTAACCATGAGAAGATAAGTATGAAGTTTCATGGTGGCCCTGATAGAAATTTTGGAAATAGGCATTTTAATTTGGGAAATTTTGAAATTTTTGAAAGTTAGCATGACTTAGAGGCCACGTCGTAGTTAATTAGGAATTGGTGACGTGGAATTTAATGATGGTGGTCACTGGCACTATGGATGGTCTAGTGGCGAGGTGTCAGGGCGACAAGCCGTGATATTGGATGAAACTATAAGTGGTTTATCATTGTGAGAAAAGTTGTTTTCCAAAGGTCTTTCATGATCGAAAAGAAGTGGGAGGATGCCATGTGTAATTGGACAATAAGTGATATAACATTCCATGGTTAAATTAACTTAAGATAAAGTTCATGATGTGAAATCTATGTGGTTCATCGATCTTATTATCATCTACACCATTAGATTCTAGAGTATGTAGTTTGTGTGTGCCTGAGGAAAAAGAGTGTGGGATAAGACCCACCCATCCTCGTTTCTAATTATTGGGATCCATGTGGAATTATAGAAGAATAGGTGGGACCCTTTTCCCATACATGGTAAAATAAGGTTCCAAGTGGGAATCTGGGTATGGTGCGGCCTGAAATATAGTTTAATTTATAAATTAAAGTTAAAGGGAATAAAGAGAAGGAAGAAGTTGATGAAGAATGACGAGGCAGGGCTAAGGTGGCCAAGAGGCTGAAATGGAATCACCTAAGGGTGGCACATGGACCTATAATTCCACATCATCAACCATGTCAGCAAAGATGCCACATAGGAAAAATTGTCCGATAGTCTCATAAAAAAAACTAAGTGTGGAGACAAAATTGTATTTTGGCCAAAACAAATGCATAATAACTCATAAGAATATAATATTTTATATATGTTTTCCATAGTGTCGAGGGATACATAGGTGCCAAAGAGGGCCATTGGCCAATTATTCATTGATTTTCTAGAAAATGCAAATGACCTATTTTTGAAGATCAAGGTCAAGCTTAGTGGTAGGAGCTCAATTATTGTTGAAACTTTTATAGAGTGTCACAAAAATACACATGAAAATATTGTGTGAAGGTATTGTCTAGATTCTAGGGATTTTGCAAAGGAGGAGCCAAAACAGGGAAACATCTTCTATTTCACGCTAGCTTTTAGCGATTTTTGGGTTTTTAATAGGAGGAAAGGGTCCCAAGATGGAAAATATGGAAAAAAATATTTACTCAAAATATTGTATACTCATCAAGAAAGACAACTTTGGTAACTGGTTTGGTGAAGTTTTTCCAGAAGTGCACAATTTAGGAGATAACTAGTTTAGTAAAAAATTTGAAGTTTAGAAAAAGGGGTGAAAAGGGACAAAGTTGTCATTTCCATATTTCTACAATTTTTTACGGGAAAATCAAAATAACAATATGAGAGTTTTTATGAATTCACTATTGGCATTATTATCTATTTCTCATACAAATGTTTCACTGGTTCCTGACATATTTACTTATACAAGTGACAAAAATTGATGTTTGGAATTAACTACACGAGAATGAAAAGTGTACAAAAGGGGTAAATCAACAATATTTAGATGATTATAATTTTTTTCTCAGAACTCATAATTGAGAAAGAAAGAATTCGTTGGAAATATATTGAAGAGAATCCATCTATCTATTAAAACAGAGTCCATATTATTACACACCAAACAATATGTCAAAATGCACCATTGAATTAAGTAATGAATACATATAAATACAACAAGGTTTGTCTCAACATAGACAACTACCTTAATCACACAATCACTCGGTTGAGTGAATATCCCAACCTCACACTATTTTATGAGGCTAAATTGGATATAATCTCTCTCACAACCAACTATCTAATAATATCCTAAATTGTAGGATCAAACCACTCCCGTAGATATTGTTCTCTACATTACAAACATGATTTTATCACACATGATTAAGACAAGTAGAAGTTACATATTCTAATACTCTCCCTTAACGAATACTTGTCTTAATTTCCTTCATTACTTCCCTTATGTTGTTTCCACAAGACTTCCATTGAAGCCATCTCCATTACTGCTTCAACATTGCCATCCGCTTCTCTTTGACTAGGATTTATTCACTATGGGATTTATCCTTGAAGTTTCTTCTTTTTCATCTTTTACCTGCATAAATTGGTTAGTGCAAACAAATTATCATTGATGTCAATATAAAAAGAAATCCATCTACCAAGATACATGGGTACCATCCGATGTACTCGCCAATTCTCTAGGAATCCTTTTCACCTAAATGGTTCATCAACATATTATGCTTTCCCTTAATCAAAACTTGGTCCATCACATTTTGAGATAAATCCATCTCACATACGCTTTTTGAATCGAAGATTCAATTTATCTGACTCAACATCAATCTTAGGTTATAGGAACACCTTTCACCCCCATACCTCTCACAATTTTCTATTCCAAAACTTGATCCACATCCTTTCCATGCAGAAAAGGATAACTATGTGTGAATCCACACCACAACATGTATGCCTGAATAACATGGATTACAACAAACATGGGTAACTAACTTTCCTATGATGAGAAAATACAACTTGGACCAAAATCTCTTTKTTTTTGGGTACAACCAATCATGCACCCCTTGAATCACATATGCATCATTAATTTAGGTACAACATGCATCTAAAAATTCTTTACATCAACACAAAGGCTAGCAATAATATGCCCAATATATAAGCCCATTTACTTGGCATCACTAGGKCACTGTCAAAATGTTGTCTTGGATTTCCATGCTTTCCCTCTCATTTAACTTCTCTATCATATTGAGGTCGCGAAGCTCAATATGATTTCTTAGTTCCAAGAATTACACATGCACAATATTCACTGAAATATTTAAAATCCACCCTTTAAAATTCAAATCATTCCGCCTTCCTTGTAATTTAATGAACCAAGCTTTATCCCATGGACAACATGTTCCCATACCATGTGAATGGGATTAAAAAAAAAAAAACAATTAGTAATCCCCTTCATGGGACCACTCATTCAACTATGAGCCCTTTTAATACAATTACCAAAGCCATTAAATCAAAATAAGACTTTGTCTTTTATCACTTCATGATGACTACACTTTCAAATTATAAGGTATTCACGATACCATGAAAATACATTATTTCATCCATTTATAATTTGTTCCCTTTTACTATTGAGCCATTCCATTTGTCCAAGAATCCTTCGGTTCCAAAAAAATACCATCCGACCCAAAAGGGAGTGTCAAAGGGGTCACAACCCACTTGCATCTATTGTTGATACCAAATTGAAAAGGAGGAGTAGGAAACAGTTTATATAAGTAATTTGGTGCAAGTTGAAAAGAAAGTGACTATTGTCACAACCACACCATACTTTCATTGCCCACAAAAAAATTGGATACATAGAAGGGAAGTCTCTGTGTACATGCTCAACGATGAAACCATGCAAATGAAGTCTCCATGCACACTCTACAACAACGTCTTACCAATCTCTTTCCGACTACTCAAGGCTCGGATAAAAAATTATTCTGGCATATATTATACTTAGTAGTACACAATGCTCTCTCTAGCACGATGACCCTTGATTTCTTGAGAAACAACTCTTTAAACAATGATTCAAACAACAATTTTCTTTGATGTTCTCCCTTGCACGCAGGTTTATCAAGAGACTACAATAAAAAAAAAATTCAAAATGACGAGATAACTTCCTTTCTTCACAACGACTATGGGAAAATGTAGTGGTAAAGGTTCTATGCTCCTAGACTGCGAGAGGAGCAAGTCACAATGGTCACTTGAATCAGAAGAAATTGCTTCCTTTACTCGACACAGGATCCTTCATGTAGGTCAGTATCACAACATACTCCTCAGCATGCACATATATATGCTAGAAACAACTCACCCACAAAACAGTTTCACACAAAGAAAAAGTTAAGATGAAAATGTGTTACACACACAAAACATACTACTCATCTCTCCCCATATTCTTGGGCTCTCCTATGAGGGAGATACACCCATACCAACTATGATACCATAATAAATAGGAGAGTAGAGTAGTATACACAAATAATGAATTATCGAATATACAAATTCAATTTACAATACATATTCACTCTATATAATAGAGTCCAAATGTATTGTAAATTCAATTCATATATTATGTAATTCATTATTTGTGTATTTTACTCTACTCTCCTATTTTAATATTGCCAACCCAAAAAATTGATCTGGGTATTTTAAGTTACAACCAACACAAACGAAGATGACTTGTGGCATTAGAAATCATAAAAATTTATGCATTGACTTTTCCAGAACTGTGTGCATATATTTTGTGTCTAACAGAAAATTGTTGCATGCACATTTTCTTGGAGAATTTAGAGGCATAGGAAGGAATTTTGGTTCCTTTATGAGAACCGTAACCATGTAATATTCCCAAGGGTTTTACAGTCATGAATATGAATTAATAGGGCTACATGTTAGCATCATAAATGTTGAGACATATTCTAATGGATGACGAGACAGAAAGGAGTTTGTGACTATCAGAAGCCTGCAAAGAGAAGTGTAGATTTATATGGTAGATAATTAAAATATTATGAAATCACAGGAGGATAGACTTCAACGTATGAATATGATGCAAAGGTAAGATGATAAAGACTCTAGAAAACAACAAGAAACTAGTGCTAGAAGAATGACAACATCTAGATCCCTTATAAAAAGGGATGAGGATGGGAATGAAAGATAGTCAAGGAGAATGTGCAGGTGCCATCACTTGCTAGGGAAATATACTAGGAGAGCTCATCCAAGTTCAGGGCTAGGAAGCATCCCAATTGTCTCCCCTTTAAGGAGGTAGAGGAGAATCCCTGAGGGAGACATCTTGCAAGGTGAACTTGGGAAAATCAGGCCACCGACTTTTGATGATGAGCATAGGAAGGGAGAAGAGGTTGATACCTAACTATTGGAAATGAAGAAATATTTCTAGTTGGACGATTATGCCTCTAGGGTAGAAGTAAGAATTATAACCTACCACTTACAAGGAAAGGAAATCACGTGGTGGGATAAACTTAAGCAATCCAAGCACCTTGATGAGAAAAAGATCTCATGGAGGCGGTTAAAAGAATATTTCCAAGAAACATATTTGTCTGAGCATTACTATAAAATGAAGATGAAACATTTCTTTGAAATCAAGCTAGGAAGCATGAAAATGGATGAACATGAGAAAATATTCTTTGAATTACTGAAGTACGAGGAATTTATAAAGGATGAGAAGATCAAAATATGAAGGTTTTTGAGTGGGTTACCGTCTTTCGATAGTGACAAGATACAATATGTTAACCCCAATACCTTGGAGGAAGCCATAAGGAGATCAAAGTGGAGGGAGGTCAGTCTTCCAAAAGACTTGGAATGGAAATATTGTAGATTATTACCTTGTACAATATCTACTGCAAACAAATATTCAGAAAAAGAACAAAAAAGATACAATGGCAAATACAAACATTACACAAATATTTTTCCCCTGGAAACCCAAATGAGGAAAACCAACATATTCTATATTCATTCATTGTGATACATTGTTTACAATACAATATACATGTAGGAGCCAGCAACATCCAAAAACCTAACCCAATGACATGGATTAGTCCAAAACCCTAATTCTTTAATCGAAAATAGAAAACCATCGACAAAAACCATGTGCCGAAAAACCACTTAAATACATGACACATTTCTTGAGGTAGAAAAAAAAATTCGGGGGCGTCTCCCCCGAACCATTGCACCCCCCCTCTAACCCCCCTACTACTCATGCAAAGAATATAACACATACCCAACATTCTCCCACTTGTTTTTTTTTTCATATAGGGGGTTACAGGGTTACATAGTCAACAATCCAGGGCAACAATGCTCATGGATCCTCTACACCAAGAGAACTTCTCAGTGCTCACAGATTTTGTTAATGAGTCTGCAACATTATTCAAAGTGTCCACCTTCAACAGTGATACTTTATTTTCTTCAATCATGTCTTTCACAAAGTGATATTGAACATCAATATGCTTTGTCTTTGAATGATAAGTCGGGTTCTTCACTAGAAAAAATGCACTCTAATTGTCACACTCTATCCTTATAGCTTGTTGTACCAACCCAATACCTGAACACAATCTTTGTAACCATATTTCTTCCTTACTTGAACGAGTGGCTGCCATGTATTCAACTTCTATAGTTGAAAGTGCCACTACAACCTGTCTTTTTCTCATCCAACTTATTGCTCCTCCAAACAGGTTAAACACATACCCGCTTGTAGATCTCCTATGATCCATATCTCCAACCCAGTTTGCATCCACAAATCCATGTATATACACCACTCTGTCCAATCCTGATCTTCCTTTGTAGTACAATCCATAGCTAGTAGTGCCACGCAAATACCTGAAAACCATTTTTACTGCTATCCAATGCTTCTTCCCTGGTTTTGACATATACCTGCTCAAAACTCCCACTGCATGTGCAATGTCTGGTCTAGTACAAACCATTGAATACATCAAACTGCCAACTTCACTTGCATATGGAACACGAGACATGTCCTCCTTTTCTTCATGTGTCTTGGGACACTAATCCTCATATAGCTTTACACCAAAAGAAATAGGAACCTTGACCGGTTTACATTCCTACATATTAAACCTATGCAACATTGTCTCGACATATTTTCTCTGAATTAACCAGAGTTTCCTCTTTTTTCGATCTTTTTTAATTTCCATGCCCAAAATGAAATTTGAAGCACCGAGATCCTTCATGTAAAATTTAGAGGACAACTGAGTTTTCACATCCTGGATAATCTCCTTGTTGTTTTCTATCAGCAACATGTCATCCACATACAAGACCAAATAAATCAAATGATCACCAATTAATTTAAAATACACATAGTGATCCTCTTTGCTTCTTGTGAAGCCAAGTCCCAGCATACAAGTATCAAATTTTTGACACCACATCCTTGGTGATTGTTTTAAATGATACAGGGACTTTTTCATCTTGCATACTAGCTCCTTCTTTCCCTTCACAACATAACCTTTCGGTTTCATCATATAGATTTCTTATTCCATATCCCCATACAGGAATGTTGTCTTCACATCCCTCTGTTCTACTTCAAAATCAAATTCAACAGCAACAGATAACACAAATCTTATAGAAGTTAACTTGGCAATAGGAGAAAAAATCTCACCAAAATCAATTCCCTCAACCTGGGAATAACCCTTTCCTACTAACTGAGCTTTGTATTTCTCCACTTTTCCTTCTGCATTCAACTTCTCTTTAAATACCCAATTGATTCCAATGGGTTTTCTTCCAGTGGGTAACTCCACTAAATCCCAAGCCTCATTCTTTTCTAAAGATGTCATTTCTTCGTCTGTGGCCCTTTTCCAAAGATTTCCATCCTCTGAATCTACTGCCTCCCTGACTGTTCTAGGATCATCATCAGTAATAGACAAAGAAAAATTTTAACGGAAATCAGATGGAGTATACCTTTCTGGTAGCCTTCTTTCTCAAACCAATCTCCTCAATACTGGAGTATGAGGATCTCCTTCTTCTGATTCTTGTTCTTCTATAGAGTCCGATTCATCATCCTTTAAATCAAACTCTATTTTCTTTGGTTCTTCCTTACTTGGTAGGAATTCTTGTTTAACAACATCCTTCATTTCTCTAAATACCGCATCTTGCATATACACTACCTTCTTAGTTTCTGGGTTCCAAAGCTTATAACCTTTGAGACCATCTTTATATCCAATAAAGATACACTTTTCAACCATCTTAACCATCTTACTCTTCTTTTCCTTTGGAACATGAACATGTGCATCACAACCAAATACCTTGAGATGTGTGAGAGAAGGTTCCTTACTAGTCCATACCTCTTGTGGAGTCTTGTCATCCAACACTGATGAGGGTGATCTGTTTACCAGGTAACATGCAGTACCCACTACCTCTGCCCAGAATTATTTCCCTAACCTGGTACCACTGAGCATGCACCTTGCTTTATCCATCAGCATCCTGTTCATCCTTTATGCAACTCCATTCCACTAAGGTGTATATGGAGTAGTCTTCTGCCTTGCTATACCACACTTCTTACAGAATTCTTCAAATTCATTTCCGCAGAACTCTCTGCCATTATCTATCCTCAGCACCTTAATTCTTTTCTCTGTTTGATTCTCAACAAGAGCCTTAAACTCTTTAAACCTGTCAAAGACTTCATATTTCTTTCTGAGGAAATATATCCAAGTTTTCCTCTAGAATTCATCTATAAATGAGACATAGTACATAGATTTTCCCAATGATGGGACTGACATAGGTCCAAAAACATCACTGTGAACTAGCTGTAAAATTCCTTCTTACCTCGTTGCACCAGAGGGGAATATTATCCGATTTTGTTTCCCATATAGAAAATGTTCATATAAATCAAAATCCAGAGAGAATTTATACATATCTTGAACCATACCTTTACCGTGTAGTAGTCAAAGACCCTTTTCTCCGATATGCCCTAGTATTTGATGCCACGACATAACCTTTTCTTCAGAGACTGTAGGAGTTATTTCTTCTTCAACTCCAATATCGGGAACAATGGAACTATTACACCCATCACTAATAGTGCTTCCTTGCATGTTATATAGATTTCCAAACCGAACTCCCTTCAGCAACGCCATTGCTCCTCGAAACATCCTGTAGGTTTCCTTTTCAAATATTGTTTTTACCCATGCACCGTCCATTTTTCTTACAAAAATCAAATTTATGGCCAAACCTGAGATGTGTAGAACACCAAGTAGTGTTCTAATCCTTCCATCTATGAGCCTCAACTTGACTCTTCCTCATACTATGATTCTGGTCGTCGAATCATTACCTAAGAAAACATTACCTCCATCATACCTTTCATATTCATAGAACCAGTCCCCGTGGGGAGTCATATGTAAGGATTCACCAGAGTCAATCAACCATGCCTCATGATATGCATGTGTGCTTGAAGAGGCCAAGTACACATCCCCTCCTTCTTCCTTGGAGGTATTTTCTTCTGTAGAAGAATATTCTTCAGATCCCTTCTTTTTCTCAACTTCGGATCTACACTGCTTCTTGTAGTGCCCTTCTTTTCCACATATCCAACATACCCTTACAAACTTTCCACGAGATTTAGATCTACCCTTATACTTATATCTTCCACTTGAGAAATTATATCTATTTCTTTCCTTGGAACGTCCTCTTGCAAATAATGAATCTGTGTTATGTCCTTCCATATTCTTTCATCTCATCTCCTTCGACAACAAGGATGAGACCACTTCTTCAAACTTCAAGGAAGTTGTATTACTACCTATGGCCACAACCAAACTATCCCACGAGTCTGGTAAAGAACACAACAAACTAATAGATTTATCTTCATCTAAAATTTTAACCTCAATAGTAATGAAGGTATTGAAATAATCTGCCATCGAGTCTCCATCTCTCATCCTCAGGTTATATAACTTATTTCTCAGGAATAATTTATTTACCAGGGACTTAGACTGATATAACTTCCCCAACTTTTCCCATAAATCCTTGGTTGTAGCTTCCTCTAACAAATTCAGTAATACTGAATCAAAGAGACASAACTAGATTGTGCTCTTTCCCTTCCGATCCAACTTTTTCCATTTATCTGCAGAAGTTCTTGTAGGTGCAGTATCTAGATCTATCGGAATCCACTGATCTCTGTCCACCAATAATCTTCCCTCTTGAGCTTCCACAACTGAAAACTTTTCGCATTAAACTTTTCAATCTCCATCTTTGAATTGCTTGTCATTTCTTTTCACCTGAAAAAGCAATATCACAGATCTCCCTTCCCATAAATCCTTGGTTGTAGCTTCCTCTAACAAATTCAGTAATACTGAATCAAAGAGACACAACTAGATTGTGCTCTTTCCCTTCCGATCCAACTTTTTCCATTTATCTGCAGAAGTTCTTGTAGGTGCAGTATCTAGATCTATCGGAATCCACTGATCTCTGTCCACCAATAATCTTCCCTCTTGAGCTTCCACAACTGAAAACTTTTCGCATTAAACTTTTCAATCTCCATCTTTGAATTGCTTGTCATTTCTTTTCACCTGAAAAAGCAATATCACAGATCTCCCACTGTAACAAGGCTTATCACAGTCTCGAGCCAAACCCTTGACCACAAAGGTGTTCCCCTGAAGCCAATAGAGCTCTGATACCAAATGTAGATTCTAACCTTGTACAATATCTACTGCAAACATATATTCAGAAAAAGAACAAAAAAGATAGAATGGAAAATACAAACATTACATAGAGATTTTTCCCCTGGAAACCTAAACTGTGAAAACCAACATATTATATATTCATTCATTGTGATACATTGTTTACAATACAATATACATATAGGAGTCAGCGAAATTTGAAACCCTAACCCAATTACATGGATTACTCCAAAACCCTAATTCCTTAATCGAAAATAGAAAACTATCGGCAAAAAGCATGTGCTGAAAAACCACCTAAATACATGACACGTTTATCGAGGTGGGTGACACGTTTCCTGAGGAAAAAAAATATTTCGAGGGTTCTACCCCCGAAACCACATGCAAAGGGCTTCAACCCCCCTCTAACCCCCCTACGCGCTCGATGCACATGCTCAGACACTGCTACTTGTGCAAAGAATATAACACATACCCAAAAAAACATGAAAAGAAAGAAAGTTTTTAAGGCACCCTTTTTCAAGAACAACTCACAAGCAAATCAATAGGGACAATCAAACACAAATCAACATAAGAAAATATATTTATTTAGTAAAAGGAAAAGGTAGCAGCCCATATAATGTTGGGGATGTGAGGGAAATCAATTATAGGGACTACCCTCACAAAGGAGAAAAAATGAGGATTTTTCACAACATTCAGGAGGTTGAAACAATTAAAGATATGGGAGGAATCATGTCAAGAATTTATGTAGCCTTAGGAAAAAATAAATAAGAGTATCAATCCCTTATGATTGAAGTGAAAGGTATGATTAAGAAATAAAGGTATCAATAAGTGTAAGCATAATAAATCTTGGTTAGCTCAGTTAGATTGAGGGGCTAATAGAAATATCAATGAGTTGGTTAAAGATTTTATAATAGACATGAGTGGACTCAACACAAATGCATATGTGAACATCATACCATTAGGTTCATATGATTTTCTAATTGGAATGGATTGTCTGTAAAAACATGATGTTATTCTAGATTGTTACAACAAGGAAATAAACTATCTCGATCAGTAAGGGAAACAAGGAAATATTCAAGGAATTTCGAGATTTGTAGTTGTGAGAGAAATTTTTGTGTGTAGCTAAAAAAGAGTTTTAGGAAGGGATATCAAGCTTTTGAACCCATGTGAAAGAGGAATCAAGAGATAAAGTGGTAAGTATTGGAGACCATTTAGTCTTCAGGGATTTTGAACATATTTTTTGGGAAACCACATGATTTCCACCAAAGAGATATATTGATTTATTTATTAATTTGGTGTTAGGAGCTACCCCAATGTCGAAGAAAACTTACAGAATGGGCACATTGGAATTGAAAGAGTTGTATACGTAGCTTGAATAGTTGTTAAAGAAGGGGTATACAGGCCCTATTTTCTCACCTTGGGAAGACCCTAATCTTCCTTGGATCATTATATTATTTTTTATCTATCTCGATCGTTTCAGAGTGGAAAAAATTGAAGGATTCATCTTCTAGGGACATTTTAGTTGCAAGTCATAGTTCGGAAAATTGTGGTCCAAAACCTTCGAGAGTCATTTTGAGGCATAAAATGACAGTTTTTGGGATTCTTCTATCCAAAATTTGTGCACCATTCCTTGACAATATTCTACGCTACGAGACATTTCCAACAGTGAATATTGTACGTCAATTGGAGCTCGTATGCAAAATTTATGCCTCCTCCAATTTGACCTAGATGGCTATCAGACTATGTTAAATACCAGACCACTCGGAGGAGAAGGGTTTCCATTATTTTTCATTTTCATCTTCTTCCATAAATGAGAAAAACATCTGAGAGTGGTATTATACGAGCATAACATATGAGGAGAGATTATATAGCAACCATGTAGGCCAGAGGTCAAAGAAAACTACACAAAGAGTGCCTCTTTCTTTTTACTTGCTTTGAATTTCTATACCAGAGAAAATATAGGGGAGGAACCTCACCTTCTAGCTAGGTTTTATCCCATATTGGGTTCCCTAGGTCATATATTGTGTTTATTAGTATATGGTGTTTGTATTTATTTATGTTCTCTATTTTTGTCATTTGAACTATTTCATATATTTTTTCAAGAAGAATACCAATAATGAAGAGTGTGATATCCAAAGGAAAATTAACCTTAATAGTAAATATTTGAGTTAGTTATTAGATATGTTGCGATGAATTGTTCTAGTGGAATATACAATATAGTTTACAGATTATCCCAAGTTATTTTTGTAAATAATAAGGATGGAACCTTAAAGCTATGTATTGATTTCAAACAGTTGAATAAGGTCACCATAAAGAAAAAATATCCTTTTCTAAGGATTGATGATTTAGTTGATCAATTGAATGGTGCCAGGATAATTTCCAAGATTTATTTCAGATTAGTTATCATCAAGTAAGGATAAAGTAAGAGTACATCAATAAGACAACATTCAGAACAAGATATGGGCATTATGAATTTACAGTAGTGTCATTTGAGCTATCTAATTCCCAAGAAATTTTCATGTCCCTGATGAATGGAGTCTTCAAGGTGTACCTGGACAAGTTTTTGACTTTTTTCTTAGATAGTATTCTCATCTACTCAAGGACAAAAGAAGAGCATGAACAACATTTGAGAGAGGTGATTCATGTTTTCAGAGAGAATAAATTCTAAGCCAAACTAAGTAAGTACATAATTTAGCAAAAGAAGATTCACTACTTGGAACATATTATTTAGCATATGGGATAGTAGTTAATACTACGAAAATAGAGGCCACTAAAGGATGGCCAACACCAAGAAATGTGACATGTGTAACATCATTTATGGGTCTTTCCATTTGTTACCAAATATTCATAAAGTGATTTTTAAATATTGCAAGCCCAATCATTTATTTGCAAAATAAGGGAGTGAAATTTGAATGGATGCCCAAGTGTGAAGAGAGATTCCAATAGCTGAAAGCAATTTAAGGAGTGCACCAATATTCAATATTGCAAATCCGGGTAAATGTTTTGCAGTGTGCATTGATGCATGTAAGGAAGAGCTCAATGGAGTCCTTTTTCAAAAGGATAATGTGGTATTCTATGAGTCTTGAAAATTAAAAGAGAATGAAATGAGTTATGCTAAAAATGAGTTAGAATTAGAAGCCATTGTTCATGCATTAAAATGTGGAGAAATGAACTTATGGAGAGAATATTTGAGCTAAGTATATACCCTTATTGTTTGAGCCATTTGTTTGGACAACCAACATTAAATGCTATACAAACTAGATAGTTGGAATTTATGAGTGAATATGAAGTTGAAATTAAGCATATAAAAGGCAATCAAGTCGCTAATGCACTCAATACAATAGATCACAAAATGCATTATTCTGTCAATTAGCATTTGCAAAACAGATTTAAAAGAAAAAATTTAGAGGCTGCAAATTAAAATCAACAATATTTAAAAATAAAAGAAACATTAGAGCAAGACAATTTAGAAAAAAAAATAATTATTATGAGCTGAAAGAAGATGGAATCCTCATGTACCAAGGAAAAATATATGTGCCAAATTCCAATAAGATGGAAAATATACTTCCATGGGAAGTGCACAATGTTCCATATATTGGGCACCCATGATACCAAAAAACAATTGTAGTTATAAGAAGCCAATAATTTTTGACAGGAATGAAGAAAGAAGTGACCAATTACATAGCCAAGGGTCTAGAATTTCAAAAAGTGAAGAAAAATGATAGACATCTGACATATTTGTTACATCTATTTCTCATTCCTCAATGGAAATGGGAAGTGGTTACGATTGATTTCATTACAAAGATTCCCATAACAATAAATCAACATCACTCCATCATGGTGGTGGTAGATAAATTAACTAAGGTGGCACATTTTATTCTTGTGAAGACTACACACAAGGCAAAAAACATTGCAAATATTTACATGAAATACGTTTCTAGGCTACATGGGGTGCCTAAAGAAATTGTTTCTGATAGAGATCCAATGCTTACCTCTGATTTTTGGAAATGTTTGTTCATAGGATTTGGAACAAATTTAAATATTTCTATATCATATAACCCAGCTCAGATCCACAAATAGAGAGTACAAACAAAAGAACAAAAGACTTTCTCGGAATATATGTGATGGACCAACCATCAAAGTGGGAAGAATGCATCCACTTATTAGAGTTTGCTTACAAAAATGCGTATTAAGACTCATTAAAAGTGAGCCCATTTGAGGCATTGAATTGTAAGAAGTGTAACACACCAATGATTTGGGATGACCCAATAAAGTTTTCGTTGGGATAGAATTTTTAGAGGAAATGGAAGAGAAGATGACAAGGATTAGGTAGAATTGAAAGGATCCCTAGAACAAGAAGAAAAGTTATAGAGACAAAAACAAAGTTTTTAGATATTTTAAAATGGGCAAGCATGTTTTTATAAAAGTGAAAACAAAAAGAACTTCAATAAGATTGGGTTATCGACCAAAGTTGACAGCAAGATAATGTGGACCTTTTGAAATATCAGAGAATATAGGTCTAGCTGCATACATTTTAGAGTTTCTTGCATCCATGAAAATGCATAAATATTTCATGTTTTTGTTAAAAGTTATAGATTTTTATGTAAAGAAATGGAACTAAATTTTTAATTTCGTACCATACATAAAACAATAAGCGCATGAAAATCCAAAGCTAAGAAAAATTTATAAAATGTTTTCATAGACATCAATCATGTCATCTATTGGAATATGAGAGAAATCATGTCATCTATTGGAATATCAGAGAAATACTCTCGTTAGATGTTGATGAATATCGTCCAACTCATCTCTTTATTACTTTTTTATTTTTAAAAATCACGAATGATCATATCATGCATTGGTGTCCATGAATAAAATCGTCATTGGTTATATAATGCTTGCATAAAACTAACCAAACCAACAAAAGACAAAGACACTTGTATTCTTTAAAAATTATTTTTAGTTTATAATTTGTATTTTATATAAGTAATTCATTCAAAATATTGGACCCCCACGGATAATATTAAAGAAACACAGATAATATTAAAGGAAACCTATTGAAATGTTTTACTTTTGTCGTTATTTTCTCTTTTTCTCTTTTGCATAGTATGTCAATTTAAAGGTTAAAAATCTTAACACAATTTCTTGAAAGATAAATTTTTCATTAAAGTTTTATTATGGAAAAATAATTTTTTAATTAAAATTTTATTATTAAAAGGTAATTGTTTTATTAAAACATTATTGTTGAAGAGCACAATTTTAGACATGCTTTTAAATTAAAGCTTTAATATGGAAAACTAATTTTTTTTATTAAATTGTTTTTATTAAAAAGTTAATTTTTTTATTAAAACCATGTTTGAAGAGCACAATTTTAAACAAAAACTTGCACAATCTTTTAATCAAAATTTAATACTAAAAGGTTAATTATTGAAGAATTGGATTTTAAAACACAAAATTTTATTATCGAAGAACACAATTTTAAATAAATCTTTCTTTGATAGGAAATATAAAAATTTAAAACATCAAAATATTTTTTACCAAGTAAAAGAAATACACATTCCAACCCTATGTCCGTCTAAATAATTTATCACCGTACAAGTATTCTAATAATTTGGGTGATCAATATCCAACCTATTGAAGAGTATTTAAGACTATGCAGTGGAGGAATGACTCATTGATGATTCATAAACCCATGGTATGGATGACCAGCTGACGCGACTTACTTACATCAACCCAATCACTTATTCCCATTTTTGCATCATATAAGCATAGCGTATGCGGATGTCCATAGCCTATTGCAGCGCAATGATCGCCATACATTGATTTTCGATCAAGGTTGAGGGGACGACAACCAACCAGAGATTTGAAGGGTCACAACGTACAGGAAGACGTCATGCCAAATTTGAATTTGAGCGCATCATGCCCATTTAAATTTGTATTTGAACATGATCCCTCTCATTTTTTAGAATTTCAGCACCATTACAATCATTTGAATATGAGTAGTAGCCATCAACATTTTATTCATAATGGTGGTTAGCAAAGCCTGATGCCACCTTGGATAATTTTAGTGAATGACTATGACAAGCATGAGATTAATCTAGCCAAGTTTCCATAGAATTGTATATCGACCATTCTCTCCTTCACTACTCCACATGACATTTGCAAATTTTCAGTCATCTCTAAACTCTTCAGATCTTCGACCTATGATGACTCTGTCTCGATAAAATTCCTTCTCCAAAAATGCTATCAGATTTGACATATTCAACCTTATTTTAGTCACTTTCCCTCGAGCCTTCAAAGTGACCGTCTTCACCCAATGATACCATGTGGGGGTCACCTCTCCAACGTTCTCTAAAGAAAAACTACTGTACACTCACTTATGTTGGGTGCTCGACATGCCTTAACTTAGCACTAATCAACTGTACAAGGTAATGGCCATGGATCTGTGCTGACAGGAATGAAAATCGATCCCAATGAGTAGGATGATCCTCCAATCCTAACAACGATAGCCCGTGCCTTCCAGCTAATCAACGAAATCAAATCCCATGTTCCATGTAGTGGAAAAAATACAGAAGGGACTGCTTACAGCCAATGATTTTACCCCCATGAACGTTGTGAGATACAATGGAATCCTCTTAATCTTATCCAACATACGTCTTTGGGTATTTAGAAGATCTCGATTCAAGAAGGTTACAATGTATATTGCAAGCTCTAGCTACTCAGAGAGATCATGATTTTTTTTCATGAGTTTAGATGACCAATTGGAGAGAGCCTATTCCACTCCTCTCTATTATCCTCGCGTAAGAGGGAGGGTGAGGAGTAGCATATTTAATCATGTTTGGGTCTCCAGTACTATTTTTCCTTCTTCATCTCAACCTGCAGTTGTGCTTCCACCTTCATCTCTTTTGTGTCGCCAATCTACCAACACTTCTTCCTCCTGGAACACCCATATTCCTGTTCATGTTCATTCTTCCTCTTCGGTGGGTTTGTGAATATCTCATCCTCCTCCATATTATACAAGAAACCATTCTTGGGATTCAAATTATGAAATGAATGAAAATTTTCAACATCTATATCTATCCCAGTGAGGACCAGGAAGTTTCCATGGTGATTATTCCTTTTTGAATCACATAAGAAGATATTCAATAGGGAGTAGCAGGGTTGTAAGAGCATCAGAAACAAACTTGTCAGGATGAAATGGACACCCTTGAATCTCCCACTAAGATAAAATAGGATAGAAGGCAGGCCAAGGCCACCCGGTAAAGGGAATAGGGAATTCCCTCACCATCATATTTCCCAAAGACAAGGAGGATTTCAAGTGAGAGTATAACCCTATTTCTACTCTCATGGATGAAGCCTCTCCACATCAGGTCCAACCCTGAACTAGAGAGTGATGATCAATAGAAAATGACCTTCCCGAGCTTCTAGGATACCCATTTTATTGAATCAGTCCCTGCATAGACTGCACAATAGCCACTATAGCCCACATCCATCAATGGAAAAATACAATGGATTATTCAAACCATTCAATTGGTAACTACTACTACACAACAAGGCCCATGAATGCTTGTTCCTGATATTTGGACTCTGGTCACAACGCTCAAAAGAAAATTGGTTTTGAAACAACAAACTTAGAAGGAGGATACCTACAATCTCAAATATCTCTTTCGCCAACTGGTAACAGGGGATAGTTCACAACTACAATGCTCTTGAGAAAACATTAACATTCAAACCCTCGATTGACATGGCCAATGAAAAAATTACTTTAGCACCAATTCCCACTCCAATGGTGCAGATGTACATTACTAGCTTACTTACCAAATTGCAGGAATGACACCAAACACTTAGTCTGGCTCATGTGCAACTTCAACAAAAACACCAAGTAGAACTTGTAGCACACAATCAAACTTGTGGACAATATCAACAGGAGGTATAGGCTCACCGTGATCCAGGTGGATATTTGTGGCCACCCGCCTATTCCACTTGGACCCACACCATTGTTTCTTTCAGTGTTTTATTTTCCTTAATTGTAGCAAAATTTACTATTTTAGAAGTTTTTCGGGTCCTGAACTTTCGGAGCCCTTTTGAGGACCTAAATGACATTTTTGGGCATGAATGCTTCGACGAATATGATTTTGATCCATACTTGGACTCATTATTCATTGTTATCAGTGTAGTCCTTGTAACGATCTTTCTAACGATGTATCATGTGCGTCAAACAGAGATAGTATGCCAAAGTTACGACCTCGGGAAATTGATGTACCAATTTACCCCAACGGGGCCCATATACTGGTGTTTCATCTCCTAGGGTTAAGTTTTTGGATGTTTAGGGTTTTCCATTGTTTCTCAATAATATATAGGCCTTTGAGCCTCATTGTAACACAGAGTTCATAGTCCAGTAGCCACCACATCTCTTCTCAGAGATATGCTACCAGCGCCCGAGCTATTGTATTTCCATTATGTCTATTAGCATATTTCAATCATTTGTTGTTAATGAAATGAAGCTTTACTTTCAGTACATCTCTGTGTTTATGTGTATTTCTATATTTCATTGTGTTCCTGCATAAATATGGATCAGTCATATTAGAGCAGTCTGCTCTTTCTCGATCCTTATTTGCATGTCCCCAACGAGGTCAAGGTATAAGTATTTAGAGATCGATCTGGTTGAACCGTTGCAAGATCAGCCTCGCAAACCCTGACGACCACCCATTGGGGAAGAAAATAAAGACGAGGGAGCAGGAGATCCTATCAATTTATTGCTTGAGGATTCTCTTGAGAAACAAAGGAACGCGATGATGGACAACTTTGCCCAGATCCTTCAACAACTGCCCACTAGCAGCACATCTACATCCAATAGCCACTCTGGAGGCGCCACTCCTTTTAAGGTACAAGTAAAATTTGACATTCCCATATTTGAGGGCCAAATAGATGCATATGTCATTGATAGATGGTTGAATCTATTATAAGGATATTTCTCGGTTCATGACTTTTCTGACTGAGAAAGGATTATTTTTTCACTCCTTAAAGCCGTCCCCTGATGTCAAGGACTGGTGGGAAACCTACTGGGAGAAACAGAGCGAGGGGGAACCCTCTTTGTTCTCGGTCGCACCCACTTGTAATTCTTTTCTATACGCCATCAAGAAACAATACTATCCCATGGGGAGCTATGAGGAAAAATAAATACAATGGACTATGTTGTGGCAACAAAGGGACCAAGATGTGCATGAGATGACAAATCTATTCCATACCCTATGCACAAAGTTGGGTATCAAAGATTCGGAGAAACATTTGGTGTTAAAGTACTGTAGTTTCCTTCATAGATACATTTAGGAGGAAATGGAGTTCCTAGACATCTCCTCGGTTGGTGCGTCATACCGGTATGCTGCCAAGATTGAGCAGAAGTTCAAATAGAAGAAGCGAGACTTTGGGTCTGCGAATCAGAAGCAAGGGAAAGGTACCCCCAAACCATCGAATAAAGGACCAAGCCAAGGTGGGGTGTCCCAGGACAACCCACCAAAGCTGCAATAAAAGAATAACACCATGAAGCCAAAAAAGGACACAGGGAAGTGGTGTGAGTTCCATAAGAGCTCCACTCATAACACAAGTGAGTGTCGGGCCAAGCAGTCACTGGTAGTTGAGTTGAAGGCTTATGAATTGGATGCAAGCTCCAACTCTGAATCAGAACTTGACAAGGGGAATGAAAGGGGGAGGAATATTATCGATGTGGAGCCCAACGCCACCGTTACTACCACGAAGATATAGAAGAAGGAACCAGAAGATCCAGAGGAGGTGGAGCGCCTCTTCCATTCCCAGATGTGGGTAAAGGGTTCCTCGTTGCAGTTCATTTTCGACAACGAGAGATAGAAGAACCTCATATCAGTAATGGTCATGAAACAACTGGGCTTGCCGACCACAACACACCCACAACCATACACCATCGGGTGGCTGCACCAAGGACGAGACCTCCGCGTCAGCCAATAATGTTGCCTTCCCTACAACATCAAGCCCTTCATGGATGAGGTATTATGTGACATTACTCCTCTTGATGTTTCTGATGTATTATTATGCCAACCATACTTGTGGAAGAGACATGCTATGTATGAGTCCAAGCCTCATGCTATTATTATTACTTTGGGCAATAATATGTACAGGATTCCAGAAATAACACCACCTATAGGCATCTCTTTGATTACTGCAAAACAATGTAGTAAGATCACTGCAAAAACCAAGAAATTTATTTTCCTGATGATCCGCTCTCAGGGAAAGAAGAAGACTGTGGCCACAACCTCCATACAAGGCCCCTATACATGACAAAAACAGATGGATAAGGTCATGGAGGATTACGAGGACATATTCACCTCCCCTGCAGGGGTGCCTCTACACTGTCAGGCCAAGCACCCCATCGATCTGACCCCAGTTGCATCGCTGCCCAATAGATCAATCTATTTGTGCTCTGTTCTGGAGAATGACAAAATGAAGAGGAATACTCATGAGCTGTTATAGAAAGGTCACATCCAACTGAGTTCTCACCCTATGGGAGCCCGATTGTGTTTTTGTAGAAGAAGAATGGGACTTGGAGAGTCTTCATTGACTATCAGGCACTGAACAAGTTCACTGTCTGGAATAGGTACCTGATCCCACAGATTGATGACCTTTTGGACCAACTCAACGGGGAAAAATATTTCAGCAAGATCGACTTGAATTACAGGTATCACCAGGTACCAATCGAACCCTCTGATGTGTGGAAGACTGCCTTCAAATCTAAGGAGGGCCTTTTTGAATGGCTGGTCATGCCTTTTGGGTTGACGAATGCCCTGCAACCTTCATGAGACTAAGGGACGACATTTTGCAACAATTCACCAACTCATTTGTAGTGGTGTACTTGTATGACATTCTTATCTTCAACCAAACTTGGGAAGAACACCTCCACCACATCCGACGGGTCCTCCAAACACTGCGGCAACACATGTTCTCTGCCAATTTGGAGAAGTGTACTTTTGGCATGACCCAGGTTCAGTATCTGGGATACATTATTGATGAGAAGGGGGTGCATGTGGATCTATCCAAGATCCAAGTCATTCGGGATTGGCTAGCCCCAACCACCCTAACAGAGCTCCACAACCTTTTGGGTCTTGCTAATTTCTACCACAGGTTCGTGTTGGGATTCTCTCATATCACTTGGCCCTTGAGTCAAGTGACCAAGGGAGGAGCGAAAGAAAAATTCTTTTGGTATGAATCCCAACAGAAGGTGTTAGAATATTTGAAGCATCGCCTCTGCTCTGCACCAATGCTCACATTACCAGACTTGCAACAACTATTTGAGATCGAGACAGATGCGTCCGACTATGCTATTGGGGCAGTCCTTACTCAACAGGGGTATCCATTGGCATATCAGAGTGAGAATCTTTCTGACATAGTCCAGAAGTATCCCACTTATGAAAAAGAGATGTATTCCATTGTGCAAGCTTGTCGATAATGGAATCATTACATTTTGGGAAAGGAAATGGTCATCCACACAGACCACTGACCCTTTCAGTTCATACAGAAACAAGGGAAGTTGCAAAACGATCGCCATAAGAAGTGGTCCACATACCTACAACAGTTTCATTTGAACATTAAGTACAAGAAAGGAAGCACCAATAATGTTGCAAACTACCTCAGTCGACCACCTATCATGGCACTAACAAAGGTGTTCAACTCTTATGGGCACGAGACTTCTGATTGGCCGCTTCTCTACAAAAGTGATCTAGAATTCGACCACACATACAATATGCTCTTGGAGGGTAAGCACGTTCCTAATTTTCACCTCCAGGATGCCCTGCTATGTAACCTATGACAGGATGAGCTCGAGAAAACCATGGCAATACTGCAAAATTATTTCTATTGGCCGAACCTTCGACAGGATGTCAGGAAGTACATCAAGTCCTTCACTGCTTGTGCCATTGCCAAACTGACCATCAAGAAGCAAGGCCTCTATACTCTRTTGCTTATCCATAGTCGACCTTGGGAATTCATCTCCATGGATTACATGTTGGGCCTTCCTTCTACTAAGCATGGAAATGATTTTGTTTTTGTGGTCATTGACAGATTCTCAAAGATGTCCATTATGATGGCTTGCAAGAACAATATCAGAGAAAAATCCACTGCTAAAMTCTTCTTTGAACGAGTGTGGGTACACTTTTGGATCCCACAGTCTATCATCTCAAATCAGGACAACAGGTTCCTTAGTACATTTTGGTCCAACCTTTAGTCGATGTTGGACACCAATCTCACGAAGTCCACATCTTTCTATCCACAAACTAATGGCCAGACAAAGGTCGTCAGCCGGATGATTGTACACATTCTATGCATGTACAAATCAAACTATCCATGCACATGGGATGAGAGCCTCCCCTATGTACAAGACAACTAAAACTAGGTTCTCCATAGCTCAACCAACCACAACCCCTTTCAGGTGGGCTTGGGATTCCAGCCACTATGTCCCATTGATGTAGCCATGTCATTTGCAGTTACTCAGGAAGATTCAACGCATGTCCAGTCTGAGGCTGACAAGCCAATCGACTTCATTGAGTGCATTCAACACATCCACCAACAGGTTCATGACATCTTGGACAGAGCCAATGCTAAGTACAAGAAGCGACATGATCAAAATCGAGTGCCACATAACTTCCAAGTGGGTGACAAAATGTGGCTACATTTGCAAAAGGAGCACCTCGCTGGACCCTACCGCAAGATTCGCCCACTTCAATATGGGCCATACATCATCACCAAGGATGTAGGGGACAATGAATCTGAGCTCAATATTCCACCATTCATTGGTATGCACCCAGTGTTCAATGTGGACTGCCTTCGGCCCTACTTTCCACCTCTACTAGACACATCCGACATGGCAGAAAAACTCACACCAACAGAGTTAAACCCAGATTGCATGGAACAAGCCAAAACTGATCGGATTATGGACACACAAATTAATAACACCCGCCAACAGAGGATCCATATATATCGATTTTTCAAAGCAGGCCAACTCCTTCACCAAGGCAAGTGGCTCACCAGGGACCAAGTTGAGTAGAAGTTTCCTCATCTCATGGAGGAACCCAATGCAATGGGGACCATTGCTTTCTAAGGGGGGAGGAATGATCCAAGTGGATATTGGTGCCCACATGCCTATTCCACTTGGACCCACACCATTGTTTCTTTCAGTTTTTTAGTTTCCTTAATTGTAGCACAATTTACTATTTTTAGCAGTTTTTTGGGTCCTGAACTTCCAGAGCCGTTTTGAGGCCCTAAATGACGTTTTTTGGGCATGAATGCTCTGACAAATATGAGTTCGTTTTGGACTTGATATTCATTATTAGGAGTGTATTCCTCAGATAGATCTTTCTAATGATGTATAAAGTGCATCAAACAGAGATAAAATGCCAAAGTTACGACCCCAGAAAATTGATGTACCAATTTACCCCAATGGGGCCCATGTTCCGGCGTTTCATCTCCTAGGGTTAGATTTTTGGATATTTAGGGTTTTCCTTTGTTTCTCAATAATATATAGGCCTTCTGTAACGACCCTAATTGAATAAATGATTAAAGATTACAAAGAAAAATCAGTTAAAGAAAATAAGCATGATTAATTGTGTGATAATCAAACTGTAGAATGCATTTAATGAACTGTGAACAGAAATTAAAGGAAAAGAAATAAAATAATACAAAAGAGGGATGGCGTGGGCTGCCAAAGGTGGCGTATGCAGGGCAAGAAGCCCAGAAATCCCGAGAAGATAAGGAATTGAATGAAATGAAGGACGGGGGACGAGGGTGGTTGGTAAGGAGTAACTGCGAGTTGGCTGGGAGGAATAAGGCGGGGATGAGGGGGATGTGCGGGCCATTCGGAGGAGGATGGACGCGGGGAAAAAAATTCTTTCACCATTTTTTTTTCACAGTGAGCCGAGCTCTGGACTGTGAGGTGTGTGTGCTCAGATAGAGACACAGGACTTACTGGTTGTATCATATTGATCAGGGAGGCACGTGTTGCTGGAGGTTTTGGGCTCGGGGGCCAGGATATCCGTAGATATCCTGGAGCTAGGACGTTTTCCCTAGTTGGC
>JASDQU010106600.1:19546-36141 GCA_032191745.1 Picea mariana | reverse complement strand
TGCATGCACATTTTCTTGGAGAATTTAGAGGCATAGGAAGGAATTTTGGTTCCTTTATGAGAACCACAACCATGGAATATTCCCAAGGGTTTTACAATCATGAAGATGAATTAATAGGGCTACATGTTAGCATCATAAATGTTGAGACATATTCTAATGGATGACGAGACAGAAATGAGTTTGTGACTATCAGAAGCCTGCAAAGAGAAGTATAGATTTATATGGTAGATAATTAAAATATTATGAAATCACAGGAGAATATACTTCAACGTATGAATATGATGCAAAGGTAAGACGATAAAGACTCTAGAAAACAACAAGAAACTAGTGATAGAAGAATGACAACATCTAGATCCCTTAGAAAAAGGGATGAGCATGGGAATTAAATATAGTCAAGGAGAATGTGCAGGTGCCATCACTCGCTAGGGAAATATACTAGGACAGCTCATGCAAGTTCAGGGCCAGGAAGCATCCCAGTTGTCTCCCCTTTAAGGAGGTAGAGGAGAATTCCTGAGGAAGACATCTTGCAGGGTGAACTTGGGAAAATCAGGCCACCGACTTTTGATGGTGAGCATAGGAAGGGAGAAGAGGTTGATACCTAACTATTGGAAATGAATAAATATTTCTAGTTGGACGATTATGCCTCTAGGGTAGAAGTAAGAATTACAACATACCACTTACAAGGAAAGGAAATCACGTGGTGGGATAAACTTAAGCAATCCAAGCACCTTGATGAGAAGAAGATCTCATGAAGGCGGTTAAAATAATATTTCCAAGAAAAATATTTGTCTGAGCATTACTATAAAATGAAGATGAAACATTTCTTTGAAATCAAGCTAGGAAGCATGAAAATGGATGAACATGAGAAAATATTCTTTGAATTACTGAAGTACAAGGAATTTATAAAGGATGAGAAGATCAAAATATGAAGGTTTTTGAGTGGGTTACCCTCTTTCGACAGTGAAAAGATACAATATGATAACCCCAATACCTTGGAGGAAGCCATAAGGAGATCAAAGCAGAGGGAGGTCAGTCTTCCAAAAGACTTGGAATGAAAATATTGTAGATTATAACCTTGTACAATATCTACTTCAAACAAATATTCAGAAAAAGAAAAGAAAAGATACAATGGAAAATACAAACATTACACAGAGATTTTTCCCCTAGAAACCTAAATGAGGAAAACCAACATATTCTATATTTATTCATTGTGATACATTGTTTACAATACAATATACATATAGGAGCTAGCGGCATCCAAAAACCTAACCCAATGATGTGGATTAGTCCAAAACCCTAATTCCTTAATCGAAAATAGAAAACCATCGGCAAAAACCATGTACCGAAAAACCACTTAAATATGTGACACGTTTCTCGAGGTAGAAAAAAATTCGGGGGTGCCGCCCCCGAACCCTTGCACTCCCCTCTAACCCCCCTACTACTCATGCAAAGAATATAACACATACCCAACATTCTCCCACTTGTTTTTTTTTTCATACAGGGGGTTACAGGGTTACATACTCAACAATCTAGGGCAACAATGCTCATGGATCCTCTACACCAAGAGATCTTCTCAGTGCTCACAGATTTTGTTAATGAGTCTGCAACATTATTCAAAGTGTCCACCTTCACCAGTGATACTTTATTTTCTTCAATCATGTCTCTCACAAAGTGATATTGAATATCAATATGCTTTGTCTTTGAATGATAAGCCGGGTTCTTCACCAAAAAAAATGCACTCTGATTGTCACACTCTATCCTTACACTTGTTGTACCAACCCAATACCTGAACACAATCTTTGTAACCATATTTATTCATTACTTGAACGAGTGGCTGCCATGTATTCAACTTCTATAGTTGAAAGTGCCACTACAACCTGTCTTTTTCTCATCCAACTTATTTCTCCTCCAAACAGGTTAAACACATACCCGCTTGTAGATCTCATATGATCCATATCTCCAACCTAGTTTGCATCCACAAATCCATGTATATACACCACTCTGTCCAATCTCGATCTTTCTTTGTAGTACAATCCATAGCTAGTAGTGCCACACAAATATCTGAAAACCCTTTTTACTGCTATCCAATGCTCCTTCCTTGGTTTTGACATATACCTGCTCAAAACTCCCATTGCATGTGCAATGTCTGGTCTAGTACAAACCATTGCATACATCAAACTGCCAACTTCACTCGCATATGGAACATGAGACATGTCCTCCTCTTCTTCATGTGTCTTGGGTCACCGATCCTCATATAACTTTACACCAAAAGGAATAGGAACCTTGACCAGTTTACATTCCTGCATATTAAACCTATGCAATATTGTCTCGACATATTTTCTCTAATTTAACTAGAGTTTCCTCTTTTTTTGATCTCTTTTAATTTCCATGCCCAAAATGAAATTTGAAGCATCGAGATCCTTCATGTAAAATTTAGAGGACAACTGAATTTTCACATCCTGGATAATATCCTTGTTGTTTCGTATCAGCAACATGTCATCCACATACAAGACCAAATAAATCAAATGATCACCAATTAATTTAAAATACACATAGTGATCCTCTTTGCTTCTTGTGAAGCCAAGTCCCAACATACAAGTATCAAATTTTTGATACCACATCCTTGGTGATTGTTTTAAATCATACAGGGACTTTTTCAGCTTGCATATCAGCTCCTTCTTTCCCTTCACAACATAACCTTTTGGTTGCTGCATATATATTTCTTCTTCCAGATCCCCATGCAGGAATGTTGTCTTCACATCCATCTGTTTTACTTCAAAATCAAATTTAGCAGCAACAGATAACATAAATCTTATAGAGGTTAACTTGGAAATAGGAGAAAAAATCTCACCAAAATCAATTCCCTCAACCTGGGAATAACCCTTTCCTACTAACTGAGCTTTGTATTTCTCCACTTTTCCTTCTACATTCAACTTCTCTTTAAATACCCATTTTCTTCCAATGGGTTTTCTTCCAATGGGTAACTCCACTAAATCCCAAGCCTCATTCTTTTCTAAAGATGTCATTTCTTCGTCTGTGGTCCTTTTCCAAAGATTTCCATCCTCTGAATCCATTACCTCCCTGACAGTTCTAGGATCATCATCAGTAATAGACAAGGAAAAATTTGAATGGAAATCAGATGGAGTATAACTTTCTGGTAGCCTTCTTTCTCGAACCAATCTCCTCAATACTGGAGTATGAGGATCTTCTTCTTCCGATTCTTGTTCTTCTATAGAGTCTGATTCATCATCCTTTAAATTAAACTCTATTTTCTCTGGTTCTTCCTTACTTGGTAGGACTTCTTGTTTAACAACATCCTTCATTTCTCTAAATACCACATCTCGCATATACACTACCTTCTTAGTTTCTGGGTTCCAAATATTATAACCTTTGAGACCATATTTATATCCAATAAAGATACACTTTTCAGCCATCTTAACCAGCTTACTCCTATTTTCCTTTGGAACATGAACATGTGCATCACAGCCAAATACCTTGAGATGTGTGAGAGAAGGTTCCTTACCAGTCCATACCTCTTGTGGAGTCTTGTCATCCAACACTGATGAGGGTGATCTGTTTACCAGGTAACATGCAATACCCACTGCCTCTGCCCAGAATTCTTGCCCTAACCTGGTACCACTGAGCATGCACCTTGGTTTTTACATCAGCATCCGGTTCATCCTTTATGCAACTCCATTCTACTAAGGTGTATATGGAGTAGTCTTTTGCCTTGCTATACCACACTTCTTACAAAATTCTTCAAATTCATTTCTGTAGAAATCTCTTCCATTATCTGTCCTTAGCACCTTAATTATTTTCTCTGTTTGATTCTCAAAAAAAGCCTTAAACTCTTTAAACCTGTCAAAGACTTCATATTTCTTCCTGAGGAAATATATCCAAGTTTTCCTCGAGAAGTCATCTATAAATGAGACATAGTACATAGATTTTCCCAATGATGGGACTAACACGGGTCCAAAAACATCACTATGAACTAGCTGTAAAATTCCTTTTGCCCTTGTTTCACCAGAGGGGAATCTTACCTGGGATGTGCAGAACACCAGGTAGTTTTCTAATCCTTCCATATATGAGCCTCAACTTGACTCTCCCTCATCCTATGATTCTGGTTGTCGAATCATTACCTAAGAAAACATTACTTCCATCATACCTTTCATATTCATAGAACTAGTCCCCGTGGGGAGTCATATGAAAGGATGCACCAGAGTCAATCAACCATGCCTCATGATATGCATGTGTGCTTGAAGAGGCCAAGTACACATCATCTCCTTCTTCCTTGGAGGTCTTTTCTTCTGTAGAAGAAGATTCTTTAGATCCCTTCTTTTTCTCAACTTCGGATCTACACTGCTTCTTGTAGTGCCATTATTTTCCACATCTCCAACATACCCTTACAAACTTTCCACTAGATTTAGATCTACCCTTATACTTATATCTTCCACTTGAGAAATTAGATCTATTTCTTTCCTTGGAACATCCTCTTGCAAATAATGCATCTGTGTTATGTCCTTCAATATTATTTCATCTCATCTCCTTCGACAACAAGGATGAGACCATTTATTCAAACTTCAAGGAAGTTGTATTACTACCTATGGCCACAACCAAACTATCCCATGAGTCTGGTAAAGAACACAACAAACTGATACATTTATCTTCATTTGCAATTTTAATCTCAATAGATACTAACTGAATTACCACAGTATTGAAGGCATTCAAATACTCTTCCATCGAGTCTCCATCTCTCATCCTCAGGTTATACAACTTCTTTCTCAGGAATAATTTATTTACCAGGGGCTTAGATTGATATAACTTCCCCAACTTTTCCAATAAATCCTTGGTTGTAGTTTCCTCTAACACATTCAATAATACTGAATCAAAGAGACACAGTTGGATTGTGCTCTTTCCCTTTTGATCCAACTTTTTCCACTCATCTATAGAAGTTCCTGTAGGTGCAGTACCTAGATCTACCGAGATGTACTGATCTCTGTCCACCAATAAATATTCCCTCTTGAGCTTCCACAACTCAAAATTTTTCCCATTAAACTTCTTGATCTCCATCTTTGAATTGATTGCCATTTCTTTTCACCTGAAAAAGAAAGATCACAGAACTCCCACTGTAACAAGGCTTATCTGGTGCAGTCCTGCCCCTCATAGGCTAACCGCTCCCACCAGGACCTTCTTTCACGCAGGCCCAAAGAGTTAAAGAAATCTTCCAACTCCTTATGAGAGTTCTCAATACCCACAGAAATTTCCTCCTGGCGATCTCCCCTTTGCTTTGTCGGGAAATCGGGTTTTGCGTTATCGCGAAACCTGTGTACACGGTTCTCGTGTTAACCAAAACCCCGAACCCCAATGGGTCTCAATGCAAATCACTTTCCGTTCCTATCGGGGATTTCCCTATCGGGAAATCGGTACATACGATGTCGCGGTTCACTAGCACCACGAATCCCTGAACCCCGAACTCCGATATGCATGTGCACTTTCTCCTTGCCACGTCACCTTCCCTCTCCGTTCTATCGGGAATCGTGTGATCGCAATTTCAAAGGTCGCAATCCCCTTTCACTGGAAAATCCCGAATGCTGAACCTGATTTCTCTTGATTGCAGACGCGTGTCTAGCTCTGGATCCATGGCCCTAATCTCTTCAGGAAATCGCAAATCGCGATTTCGGGTTTCAAAAGTCCCACGACCACGGAACCTTCGATATCCTGATGAACTGAAGTTTCGATGGCTCTTCGACTCCTTCTATGCCTATGGGCTAAATCCCACACAACTTTTCCAAGATCTGACGGTAGGCAGGACTTCACGAATCTTCCCCTGCGAGACCTGGCCGTCGATTCCTCCTCCTTGAGGAATTATTTCTCTCTTAAAGCTCCGTCCTGTTCGAACCTTCTCCTGGGTCTGTCTCCCCAGTATCATGAAGGAACTATCCCTCCTGAGCTTATCAACTCTGACTCCTTTAGAGACTTTGCACACACTTCTCGTGCTCGACCTTCAACAACTTCCCTCGCGTTGAGTCCTTCTGACCCTGTGCACTTACAGCCACAGTAGTCTCTGCCTTCCTTTGCTCAGATTTGCCACTGAGACTTCAAGTTCAGCCTGCACTTCTCCTGCACGACTCAACCAACCCACATCAACTTCTGGGTGAATGAGAATAAGGGTTTAACCGTCGAGCCTCATCAACGCACTCTATGTGGATGAATTCAACTGCACTCTATGCAGGAATCTCCTGGCTCAGACAAAGAAACAATTGAAACTTATTCTCTTCTCTCTCAGACTTCAATTAAAACCTCTGAAATCACATACACAACATATTCAAAGCAATTTCATGACCAGAAAGTAAACATTCATGGGCGCATAAACATCATACACAGAGAAACAACACCAACTATGAAATTGAATCAAAGACTCGCTTCTATTAATTCAAAAACATCTGTACATGGGTGTTCTTCACGAATTCTCTGCTTGCTCTCTCTTCTGAATGCTGCTAATGTTACAATGATACAAAGGAGGGTGTCTATATCCATTTTTCCCTCACAATTCTAAAGCTATCAAATCTAGAATTGAATATCCTATCTACCCGCATTAAATCTAATAAATGCCTCCTATCTACTAAGGACGAGAGCTTAAAGGCTCAAGGTCCATCACAATACAAGTGCACTTCTTTATAAATGACTTCATTAAAGAGCGGCGCAACAACTTCCAAGTATTTCAAAATGTGTGCTGGCGCTGTCCAGTTGTTCGTTGTCTTTCATGTTGGCTCGCTTGTCTTGGGCGATGCTCCTTCATCATACTCCTCGGCTTGAAAACTATCATGGGCTCCTGTCCATGAGCTCCTGCACGGTCTGTCCATGCTTCAGTATCACTGTTTCATTTTCCCAGCTAGCATCTTCGATTGGGTGATTCTTCCATTTCACCAGATATTCGAAGTACTGCTTTCGTCTGGTTTTCTTACTCGCTCGTTTGTCCAATATGCACTCCATTTGTGGCTTGTCTGCAACTGGTAATTGCTTCTGCCACTGAATCACTGGTTCCTCAGTTCCAGTCTCTACTTCTCCAGCCTTGTATGGGTATAAATCCGAAACATTAAATATCGGAGATATCCCGATATCATCCGGTAACTCAATCTCATAAGCATTCTCACCAAATTTCTTTAGGACTCTGCAAGGTCCAATTTTATTCATCTTCAATTTGTTATATGTTCCCCTTGGAAACCTTTCCTTCCTCAAGTGTGCTAGAACAATATCCCCAACTTCGAACCGAAGTTGTCTCCGATGCTGATCTGCTCTGCGCTTGTACTCCTGATTTGAGTCTATCAGTCGCTGCTTCACCTTGCCGTGAAGTTCCTTCATCGCTTCAACAAATTCTTCAGCGCTCGCACTGCTAGTCGTAGCTTGTTCTGACTCCCTGAGTTTAGAAACTCCCCTCGGTTGTGTTCCATACACAATTTGAAATGGGATTTTTCCTGTACTCCGATTCACAGAATCATTTTATGCAAACTCTACCTATGGCAATATGTTGTCCCAGCTACCATGGTGTTCTGTCACCAAGCTCCTCAGCAAGTCTCCAAGACTTCTGTTGACCACCTCGGTCTGTCCGTCTGTCTGCGGATGGTAAGATGAACTAAAAGCTAAGTTAGTCCCTAGCTTTTTCCATAGCGTCCTCCAAAAATGACCTATGAATTTTGTATCCCTGTCCGAGACTATACTTCTCGACAATCCATGAAGTCTAACAATCTCTTTGAAAAACAAGTTTGCGATGTGCGTTGCATCGCTGGTCTTCTGACACGGAATAAAATGTGCCATCTTCGAAAACCTGTCTACCACCACAAAAATGGAATCAACCCCTCTCTGTGTCCTCGGTAAACCCAACACAAAATCCATGCTTATCACCTCCCATGGTCTCTCTGCTATGGGTAATGGCTGATAAAGACCTGCGTTCTGCTTTCTGCCCTTCAAATGCTGACAAATTCGACACCTGTCAACAAACTTCTTGACATATGCTCGCATGCCTGGCCAAAAATAAGATTCTCTCAACTTTGCGAATGTCTTATCATGACCAAAATGCCCTGCTAATCCTCCACTATGCTTTTCTTTTAGAAAATTCTCCCTCATGGAGCAATCTGGAATACACAGTTGATTGCCTCGAAACAACAATCCCTCCTGGATCATGTAGTCTATCCATGGGCTTCGATCTCTAAGAACTGGATTCTCAGCTGCCTCGTATGCCTCTCCGAAATCTGCATCACCTGCATACATGTCTTTAAGATTTTCAAAACCCAATGTTTTGACTCGGAACTCCTGCAGCAATAAACATTTCCTGCTCAAAGCATCAGCCACTTTGTTAGCAGTCCCTGAAATGTGTTTAATCACAAACGTGAAATTTTGCATATACTCTACCCATTTTGCATGCTTCTGATTCAACTTATCCTGTTGACTCACAAACTGCAATGCATGATTATCACTCTACAATACAAATTCTTTTGGGATCAAGTAATGCCTCCACTTTTTCAGTGCCTGTATGATAGCATAAAACTCTTTATCATACATGGAGTATTTCAGCTTTGCTTCATCCAGCTTCTCGCTGAAATAGGCAACTGGTCTGTCCTCTTGACTCAAGATCGCTCCTATAGCATATCCGCTGGCATCACATTTCACCTGAAATGTCTTCTTGAAGTCTGGAAACACCAACACTGGTTGCTCTATTATCTTCCACTTCAACAGATTGAAGCTCTTCTCTGCCTCTGCTGTCCAATGAAAAGACTTGTGTCGCTTCTTCACTATGTCCATCATTGCGGCGCTAATTCCACTAAAATTTCTAATGAATTTCCTGTAGAAACTAGCCAAACCATGAAAAATCCTCACTTCAAAAACATTTCTCGGTGATGGCCAATTCTTGATCACTTCCACCTTACTTGGATCCATTTTCAACTCATTCGCTGAGATAACAAAACCCAAATAAATGAGCTCTGTCTGCAAAAATGAAGACTTCTTCATATTAATTAACATCTTCTCCTGCTGTAGCTTTCTCATCACAATGGCCAAATGTTTCAAATGCTCAGTCTTCGTCTTACTGAAGATCAATATATCATCCAAATATACAACTACAAACTTTCCGATGAATTCCTTCACGACTTCATTCATCAGCCTCATGAACATGATCGACGCGTTAGTCAAGCCAAACGACATAACCAACCATTCGTATAAACCTTCATTTGTCTTGAATGCTGTCTTCCATTCATCACCTTCCCTCATGCGAATCTGGTGATATCCGCTCTTCAGATCTATCTTTGAGAAATAATTTTCCCCACTCAGGTAATCCATCAGATCATCCATTCTCGGCAGTGGAAATATGTACCTGATGGTGATTTTGTTAATCTCTCTGGAATCAATACACATTCTCCATCCTCCATTCTTCTTTGGACATAGTACTGTCAGAACAACACACGGACTCAGGCTTTCCTTGACCAGTCCTTTGTCCAACAAATCCTGTACCTGCCTCTTGACTTCCTCATTCTCCTGTGGTGTCAATCTATACAAAACTTTATTCGACAAATTGACTCCTGGTACGAGGTCGATGTGATGACTGACACTCCTCATTGGTGGCAACGAACGAGGTAGTTTGTCCACGATGATATCAGCAAACTCTCCCAGCAGTTCCTGAATCTCGACTGGTAGATCATCCACTCTTGTGCTAGTCAGGACAATTCTCGGTTTCCTGACCACAAAGAATTGTGGATCTTCATTCTTCTCAACCTCTGTAAGAAGCTCCTTCCCACTCATGAGAAGTATGGTGTTGCTTACTTCCTATTTCACCTCCTTATCCTTTATCGGAAGTAACCTATGTGTTCTCCCATTTTTTTCCAACGTATATGTGTTCATTCTCCCATCATGAACTACATTACGGTCATATTTCCACAGTCTACCCAATAATAAATGACATACATCCATGGGAATAACATCACATAAAATATTATCATTATAACTCCCTATTTTGAATTCAACCAAGCACTGTTTCGTAACACTCACCTGATGTCCCTTCTGTAGCCACGAGACTTTATATGGACTCGGGTGATCATTTGTCTCCAGCTCCAACTTTTCCACCATCTCGGTTGAAACGAGATTATCGATGCTTCCGCTGTCCACAATGACCTTGCATTTCCTGACCCTGGCTGTGCAAGCTGTCCTGAACAGTCTGCTTCTTTGAGCTATGTCCTCCACCTCCTTCTCAGGTGTTATAAGGAATTTATGCATTCCCAACGATCTTCCGCTGTCTTCATCTTCGTTCTCAACATCACGCCTCTGTGCCTCAGTGATGTGAGCTTCTCCTCTATCTATTTTTCTATCTGGACAATCAATGACTTTATGTCCATCCTTTCCACATGTAAAACATGTGATGATTCCTCCTCTACCTCTTCCCCTACCTCTAGTACGAGGAAAAGTGTTCGCGTCATCATATCCGCCACCCTGCTCTGTATGATGTCTCCTCGGCTTAGCATATTGCTGTCCTCGCTGTGAGGTTCCACCTCTCTCAATCTTACCCTGAGGTTTCTTCCATTCCTCTTTGGGCTTCTGAAATTTCTCTTGGGCAATTGCCTTGCCTCTGGGCTGACTTTTTCCTCTCCCTCCCTGACCTTTCTTACAGCTCAACTTCTCCTCGGCTTTCAAAGCCATCTGGTAAGCATCCTCAACCGTTCTAATAGTTTCCATGCTTAATTCATCCTGAATGCCGTATCTCAGACCATTCAGGTATCTAGCAACCTTCTCATCATCACTCTCTCGATGACCTGCTCAGATATTGAGTTTATAGAATTCTTCGGTGTACTCCTTTACCGTCATCAACTTCTGTATCAGGTTATGCATTCGCCTGAACAGTGTGATCTGGTAATCCCTTGGGATGAACTTCGCTTTCATCTTCGCGATCATCCTGTCCCAGCTTTTGATCTTTGGTTTACCTTTGGAACGTCTATCTGCCTGTAGCTCGTCCCACCATAATGCTGCATGTCCTTTCAATTTAATGACAGCATGCCTTACCTTTTTATCCTCTTCGATATCCTCATAATCAAAGTAGGTATCAAGAGATCTGATCCAGTCCAACAACTCTTCTGCATCCAGGCTTCCTTCATAAGCTGGAATATCCATTTTGGTCTTTGAACTCATTCTGGCAATGGCTTTAATCAATCGCTCAATTGATGCATCCTCTGCTGTGACTTCTTCTTCATGTCCAGCTTCTTCTTCCACTTCGGAGTCGCTAAGATCCCTTGCACCAACTCCGCGTCTCTGTGTTGTCTCCATCTCCTTGAGCCTTGCTCGGAGATCTCTCATCTGTCGCTCCATTTCTGGATTCCCTGTCAGCCTGCCTCTTCTTCGCGCATCCCTGTCTTCTGGACCAAGTGATTGTCTCTCCCTTCTGGGTGGCATGACGAATTATTCTCTTCTTCTCTGCTACAGAAAACAGAGAAATTATCTGGGCTCTGATACCACTTCTGGTGCATTCGTGCCCCTCGTAGGCTAACCGCTCCCACCGGGACCTTCTTTCACACAGGCCCAAAGAGTTAAAGAACTCTTCCAACTCCTTACGGGAGTTCTCAATACCCACATAAATTTCCTCCTGGCGATCTGTCCTTTGCTTTGTCGGGAAATCGGGTTTTGCGTTATCGTGAAACCTGTGTACACATTTCTCGTGTTAACCAAAACCCCGAACCCCGATGGGTCTCAATGCAAATGAATTTCCATTCCTGTCGGGGATTTCCCTATCGGGAAATCAGTACATACAATGTCGTGGTTCACTAGTACCACGAATCCCCGAACCCCGAACTTCGATATGCACGTGCGCTTTCTCCTTGCCACGTCACCTTCCCTCTCCGTTCTATCGAGAATCGCGTGATCACGATTTCAAAGGTCGCAATCCCCTTTCACTAGAAAATCCCGAATGCCGAACCCGATTTCTCCTGATTGCAGACACGTGTCCATCTTTGGATCCACGACCCTAATCTCTTCAAGAAATCGCAAATCGCGATTTCAGGTTTCAAAAGTCCCATGACCATGGAACCTCCAATATCCCGATGAACTGAAGTTTCGATGGATCTTGGACTCCTCCTACGCCTATGGGCTAAATCCCGCGCAACTTTTCCAAGATCTGACGGTAGGCGGGACTTCACAAATCTTCCCCTGCGAGACCTGGCCGTCGATTCCTCCTCCTTGAGGAATTATTTCTCTTTTAAAGCTCCGTCCTGTTTGAACCTTCTCCTGGGTCCGTCTCCCCAGTATCACGAAGGAACTATCCCTCCTGAGCTTATCAACTCTGACTCCTTCAGAGACTTTGCGCACACTTCTCGTGCTCGACCTTCAACAGCTTCCCCCGCGTTGAGTCCTTTGGACCCTGTGCACTTACAACCACAGTAGTCTCTGCCTTCCTTTGCTCAGATTTTCCACTAAGACTTCAATTTCAGCCTGCACTTCTCCTGCACGGCTCAACCAACCCACATCAACTTCTGGGTGAATGAGAATAAGGGTTTAACCGTCGAGCCTCATCAACGCACTCTATGCAGATGAATTCAACTACACTCTATGCAGGAATATCCTAGCTCAGACAGAGAAACAATTGAAACTTATTCTCTTCTCTCTCAGACTTCAGTTAAAACCTCTGAAATCACATACACAACATATTCAAAGCAATTGCATGACCAGAAAGTAAACATTCATGAGCGCATAAACATCATACACAGAGAAACAACACCAACTATGAAATTGAATCAAAGACCCGCTTCTATTAATTCAAAAACATCTGTACATGGGTGTTGTTCACGAATTCTCTGCTTGCTCTCTCTTCTGAATGCTGCTAATGTTACAATGATACAAAGGAGGGTGTTTATATCCGTTTTTCCCTCACAATTCTAAAGCTATCAAATCTAGAATTGAATATCCTATCTACCCGCATTAAATCTAATAAATGCCTCCTATCTACTAAGAACGAGAGCTTAAAGGCTCAAGGTCCATCACAATACAAGTGTGCTTCTTTATAAATTACTTCATTAAAGAGCGGTGCAACAACTTCCAATTATTTCAAAATGTGTGCTGGCGTTGTCCAGCTGTTCGTTGTCTTTCATGCTGGCTCGCTTGTCTTGGGCGATGCTTCTGCATCATTATCACAGTCTCGAGCCAAACCCTTGACCACAAAGGCGTCCCCCTGAAGCCAATAGAGATCTGATACCAAATGTAGATTCTAACCTTGTATAATATCTACTGCAAACATATATTCAGAAAAAGAACAGAAAAGATAGAATGGAAAATACAAACATTACACAGAGATTTTTCCCCTGGAAACCCAAACTGTGAAAACCAACATATTCTATATTCATTCATTGTGATACATTGTGTACAATACAATATACATATAGGAGTCGGCGACATTTGAAACCCTAACCCAATAACATGGATTACTCCAAATCCCTAATGCCTTAACTGGAAATAGAAAACCATCGGCAAAAACCATGTGCCGAAAAACCACCTAAATACATGACACGTTTATCAAGGAGGGTGACACGTTTCCTGAGGAAAACAAATATTTCGGGGGTGCTACCCCCGAACCCCCATGTATAGGGCTTCAATCCCCCTCTAACCCCCCTGCGTGCCTGGCACACATGCTTAGACACTACTACTCGTGCAAATAATATAACACATACCCAACAAATATGAAGGGTAAGAAAGAGAAAAGGAAGAAAGTTTTTAAGGCACCCTTTTTCAAGAACAACTCACAAGCAAATCAATAGGGACAATCAAACACAAATCAACACAAGAAAACATATTTATTTGGTAAAAGGAAAAGGTAGTAGCCCATATAATGTTGGGGATGTGAGGGAAATCAATTGTATAGGGACTACCCTCACAAAGGATAAAAAATGAGGATTTTTCACAACATTCAGGAGGTTGAAACAATTAAAGATATGGGAGGAATCATGTCAAGAATTTATGTAGCCTTGGGAAAAAATAAATAAGAGTATCAATCCCTTATGATTGAAGTGAAAGGTATGATTAAGAAATAAAGGTATCAGTAAGTGTAAGCATAAGAAATCTTGGTTAGCTCAGTTAAATTGAGGGGCTAATAGAAATATCAATGAGTTGGTTAAAGATTTTAAAATAGACATGAGTGGACTCAACACAAATGCATATGTGAACATCATACCATTAGGTTCATATGATTGTCTAATTGGAATGGATTGTCTGTAAAAACATGATGTTATTCTATATTGTTACAACAAGGAAATAAACTATCTCGATGAGGAAGGGAAACAAGGAAATATTCAAGGAATTTCGAGATTTGTAGTTGTCAGAGAAATTTTTTGTATGTAGCTGAAAAAGAGTTTTAGGAAGGGATATCAAACTTTTTCACCCATGTGAAAGAGGAATCAAGAGATAAAGTGGTAAGTATTGGAAACCATTTAGTCTTCAAGGATTTTGAACATATTTTTTGCGAAACCACATGATTTCGACCAAAGAAAGATATTGATTTATCTATTAATTTTGTGTTAGGAGCTACCCCAATGTCGAAGAAAACTTACAGAATGGGCACATCGGAATTGAAAGAGTTGTATATGTAGCTTGAATAATTGTTAAAGAAGGGGTATATAGGCCTTATTTTCTCACCTTGGGAAGACCCTAATCTTCCTTGGATCATTATATTATTTTTTATCTATCTTGATCCTTTCAGAGTGGAAAAAATTGAAGGATTCATCTTCTAGGGACATTTTAGTTGCAGGTCGTAGTTTGGAAAATTGTGGTCCAGAACCTTCGAGAGTCATTTTGAGGCATAAAATGATGGTTTTTGGGACTCTTCTATCCAAAATTTGTGCACCATTCCTTGACGATATTCTACACTACAAGACATTTCCAACAGTGAATATTGTACGTCAATTGGAGCTCGTATGCAAAATTTATGCCTCCTCCAATTTGACCTAGATGGCTATCAAACTATGTTAAATACCGGACCACTCGAAGGAGAAAGGGTTCCATTATTTTTCATTTTCATCTTCTTCCATAGATGAGAAAAACATCTGAGAGTGGTATTGTATGAGCATAACATATGAGGAGAGATTATATAGCAACCATGTAGGCCAGAGGTCAAAGGAAACTACACAAAGAGGGCCTCTTTCTTTTTACTTGCTTTGAATTTCTATACCAGAGAAAAGATAGGAGAGGAACCTCACCTTCTAGCTGGGTTTTATCCCATATTGGGTTCCCTAGGTCATATATTGTGTTTATTAGTATATGGTGTTTGTATTTATTTATGTTCTCTATTTTTGTCATTTGAACTATTTCATATATTTTTTCAAGAAGAAAACCAATAATGAAGAGTGTGATATCTAAAGGAAAAATAACCTTCATAGTAAATATTTGAGTTATTTATTAGAGATGTTGTGATGAATTGTTCTAGTGGAATATCCAATATAGTTTATAGATCATCCCAAGTTATTTTTGTAAATAATAAGGATGGAACCTTAAAGCTATGTATTGATTTCAAACAGTTGAATAAGGTCACCATAAAGAAAAAATATCCTTTGCCAAGGATTGATGATTTATTTGATCAATTGAATGGTGCTAGGATAATTTCCAAGATTTATTTTAGATTAGGTTATCATCAAGTAAGGATAAAGTAAGAGTATATCAATAAGACAACATTCAAAACAAGATATGGGCATTATGAATTTATGGTAGTGTCATTTGGGCTATCTAATTCCCAAGAAATTTTCATGTGCCTGATGAATGGACTCTTCAGGGTGTACCTGGACAAGTTTTTGATTTTTTTCTTAGATAGTATTCTCATCTACTCAAGGACGGAAGAAGAGTATGAACAAAATTTGAGAGAGGTGCTTCAAGTTTCCAGAGAGGATAAATTCTAAGCCAAACTAAGTAAGTACATAATTTAGCAAAAGAAGATTCACTAATTGGAACATATTATTTAGCATATGGGATAGTAGTTAATACTATGAAAATAGAGGCCACAAAAGGATGGCCAACACCAAGAAATGTGACATGTGTAACATCATTTATGGGTCTTTCCATTTGTTACCAAATATTCATAAAATGATTTTTAAATATTGCAAGCCCAATCATTTATTTGCAAAATAAGGGAGTGAAATTTGAATGGATGCCCAAGTGTGAAGAGAGATTCCAGTAGCTGAAAGCAATTTAAGGAGTGCACCGATATTCAATATTGCAAATCCGGGTAAATATTTTGTAGTGTGCATTGATGCATGCAAGGAAGGGCTCAATGGAGCCCTTTTTCAAAAGGATAATGTGGTATTTCTATGAGTCTTGAAAATTAAAAGAGTATGAAATGAATTATGCTAAAAATGAGTTAGAATTAGAAGCTATTGTTCATGCATTAAAATGTGGAGAAATGACCTTATGGAGAGAATATTTGAGCTAAGCATATACCCTTATTGTTTGAGCCATTTGTTTGGACAACCAACATTAAATGCTAGACAAACTAGATGGTTGGAATTTATGAGTGAATATGAAGTTGAAATTAAACATATAAAAGGCAATCAAGTGGCTAATGCACTCAATACAATAGATCACAAAAT
>JASDQU010106599.1:78849-102235 GCA_032191745.1 Picea mariana | reverse complement strand
GCGTGAATCTTGGCCTTCTAGATTTGGTTTTCGTTTAAACATGGATGCATTTACATCCCAAACTTAGGGTAAGTGGGTTTTTAACCCATTCCTTTGCATTCTAGCCCCCTTACAAGAAATATCGCTAACAGTAAGTCATGAATTAGGGTGACACATGCTAGGTATTCGACACGTGTGACATCAGCAGGTTTACACCCTTTTGGAGTTTTGTGGATCAAGAGTTGGAAGCATCAAGAACATTCACCACAGGAATGTCAAAATCACGATTTGCAAATTCATGAAAAGATATTGACCGTCAGATCACTAAGGAATGTGGACCATTGATCAAGCATGAAGAAGGCATGTGAAGTGTCAAAATCATGACAATATCTGAAGCATTGGGTCCATAGGACATGTGGTGAAAGATTTTCATGTCGCTGACTGGAAAGTCAGAGGAACGAGGTTTGATCTTAGCCATCAGATTGAGGTTTGATCTTAGCCGTGAGATCAAGGTTTGATCTTGACCATTGATCTAACTCCATCTCAGAGTCTCAGCTATCATGACTTGGAGTGATGAGACCTTTCATCACAGGAACTGGGAGATGCGAATTCACGAAGAGATCTGGACCGTCAATACACCAAGATTCTGGACCATTGATCCAACTCCATCTCGGAGTTTCGCCTATCGCAACTTGGAGCAACGATAACCTCCATATAAGGAACAGAGAGATGCGAGATCATGAAAGAGCCTTATGCATAAGGTTGTGGTCATAGCCCTTGATCATGAGAAGGGAAGGAGTCAGTCCAGATAAGCTCCATTTCGGGGTTTCAGAGATCGCAACTTGGAGAGTCGAGATGCCTCATCTCCAGATTCACGAAACAAAAATTCACGAAAATCACTTTAAGCATAAGAGCTTGGTCACATCTATGGAAGAAAGAGGTAGAAGCTAGAGGTGCTAAGCTTGGCCACAGAAATGAGGAAATGAATGCAAGATCTCATGAAGCCCATCCAATGGTTCAGGTGAATGTGAACAAAGATCGGAGGGCTACTGTAGCACGATACAATGTAACTACCAGAAACCACTGATGGTTTCTGCCAGAGGACTCGAAGACACTTCGGGATGAATGACAGAGAAGGTGAAGAGTCTATACGAGGGATGAAGATGTTTGTGGAGGCGATTGATAGTTGATGAGCATTGAGGCCTGTAACTGAAACAGAGAAGGTGAGTTCGACTGTCACAGAGAAGACGAAGAGTCTCAAACTGCCAGAGAGGCTGAGGAATCTCGGTATAACATACAGTGATGCTGGACACACGGGGTGAACCACCAGAGAATATGAAGAGTCACGATGATGATCAGACAGAGAACTCAAGTTGTGAAGGAATTTGGCGCGGAGTGAGCATGCAAAAGCATTGCGAATATTGCATGCACAAAGACAACAAAGACTATAAGAAGGTTCAACAAAGAAGAGATGAGGTTGTTGTTGTGGGGAGGATTCAAGGGTGAGCAAGGAGGCAGAGTGTAGGAGTAAAGATGCATGCTAGAGGAAGGTTGCATCAAAGGGATATGGTGCAGAGAGTATAAACGGGAGAAGAACAGAAAGTGCAAGGGGATGAATAAGACACTGATGCAGACAAGGCGGAGCAGCGTAACAGAACAACAGCAGGGCTGGTAAGCCATTGACTAATTTTATATCACTGTAATAAGTTCCAGTAACAAAGAATTTATTATTCAGGGTGGTTGGGAGGTGCTAGGGAGGACTTACATCCTCAAAGGTTCAAGTGGGTGCTTGAACACAGGGAGTTGGTGCTTCCTTCTAGTTGGTGCTAGAGAAACCGGGGAGTTGGTACTTCCTTCTAGTTGGTGCTAGAGAAACCAAGGAGTTGGTGCTAGAGAAAACAGAGAGTTGGTGCTCTCAGCAAGTTGCAGCTTGCAAAAACAGAGGTTGTAGTCTCACAATGAGTTGGTTCTCATATGTATGATAATGTAAAGAATGTAGATAATACTTATCATATAAATAAAAGGAGGTTTTTACCCTGTATGGGTTTCCTCAGGAATTATTTGTCTCTGTCTTTCTCATATATGTGACTAATACTGAATGTGCCTTTGTTTATTTCTCTACATTATTGTGATCATCATTAAGTGCCTTGTAAAGATTTTAGAAGAAGCATAATTGTTTAAGCACGGTAACAACTGATTCACCCCCCCTCTCAGTTGTCCAACACTCCCACCACAATTCTGCATGTCCTTTCAATATTGTGACAACATGTTTGACCTTTTTGTCTTCCTCGACATCTTCATAGTCAAAATATGTGTCCAGAGATTTAATCTAGTCTAGAATCTCTTCAGCATCCAGGTTTCCCTCATATAATGGAATGTCCATTTTTTCCCTAGCACTCATTCTTGCAACAACCCTAAGTAGGTGTTCATTTGTTGCATCCTCTGTTGTAACTTCATCTTCTTCATGTCCAGATTCATTTTCACTTTTGGAATCACTGAGATCCCCAACACCGGTTGTGCGCCTCTGTTTTGTCTCCATGTCCTCAAGTCTAGCACGTATGTCATGCATCTCTCTTTACATGGCTAGATTTGGCACCTGCCTACCCCTTCCTCTTGGCATTTCCCTCTCCTCTGGCAGATAGGGTGTTTTTCTGTCTCTTCTTCTCGGTAGCATGGTGAATATTTCTTTTCCCTACTATAGAAGGAAAATAAATCTTTCTATGCTCTGATACCAAATTGGCATAGACCTATCAGCCCTCGGGCTGGGATCTGCTCATAGGATCATTCTTTATCTCCCTCAAGATGAATCAACTCTTTAGATTCCCTGCTGGAATCACAAATTATCGATCCATAGGTCCTTTTGGAAGCTCTCCTGTGCAAACAACACTAGGCGCGAGCTCCCATCTCCCAAAGCGACCATAGCACTATGACCATGGGCCTAACCCAAAGTCACTTGTCGTAACTCGTGATGTCACGAGTTCGCGAGTCAAAGCTCCTGACTCACCCTTTCCAATCCCACGAGACCTGAAATCATTAAATGGTTATGGCTYCTTTCTATCAGCGCCTCCACGCATGACCACCATCTAGGCTTAACTACTAGCACCTCTCACTACTCGCACCTTCAYGAGTTTCAATGTCCAACCTTGGCACATTCCCTTCACGAACCCCCGAGAAGCGATATTGACTTTTCTTATCACGTTCTCGCTAGTCGCGACTTCGCAAGTCGAAGGGTTGAGTCTTCATGCTCTTATATTGCGAATCCTCGAGATGCGAGAAGTCGGTGGGGTGTTGACTCCTTCCAATAGGTGATCTGTGTCCACTTGTCTATTTCCCAGGCCCACCTTGTGGTTCTTCCATGTGTCTCTTATGCCCAACTTCAGTACTTCACGACTTCACTTCCCAAATCGCTACTTCCTCTGTATCCCGACACCCGAAGTGCCGAGATCCCAAACTCCTCCCTACTTCGTATCGCAACTCGCAACTTCAGGACTTTCAGGACAAAAGTCTCGACTTCCTATCCGCTGATATGCTGAAATGCCAAAATTTTGACACATCATTAATGTGGGTTCCACAATGGAACTTCCCACCTTTTTGGAGTTCTCGGACTTCGTGACTTCACGATTCCTGATGCTAATCTTTCGGCTCTTCAATCCACGAAACCTCGAAATGAAAATTACATGAGTGATCCAATGACCCCTATTGGCTCAGATCCTATGGCTGTCCTAGCTCCTCGTGATGTCTCCACTCGCGACTTGGAGCACCCAATATTTGGGCTCTTACCTTGCGAACCTCCGAGTTCATGAGTTCCCTTGATCTCTGCCACCTATCCTCCTCCAATGGACGACTGTGATTCTCTCACGGTTTCGCAACTTCACCTTTCGTAACCTCACAAATCTTGATGCAAAGGTTTTAAACCATAACTCCCCTACTCCTCTGCATGATCCAATGGCTCTTGGGACTTCGCGAATTATCTACAGAGAATTTTGAGCGTCCAATGCCTCCTTAATGACTTCTGCGAAGAAAACACGATATTCCTTTGCTGGAACTTATCTTTTCTACAAGTAACTTTGCAACACCTCCCTTTTGAATGCTTCAAGGTACTAAACCTCCTGAGATTTTCTTTGATAGCTTCGAAGATCCTATCCCTCCTGAGCTTGATTGAAAAATCCTCAAGTTCTTTGGGGAAAATTCCTGCACGCATTCCTTGTGGCACTTCTTCAAATACACTCCAAGTATTTGAATTCTTAGACTCTGTGCACTCTCTATGACAACAGTCTTTCAACACTTTCGCTCAGGTTGTAACTCTGAGACTTCACTCGGCCTACGCACTCCTTGCATGGATTTTGTGCTTAATTTTCACTTCTGTGAGAATGAGAACAATGTTATCCTTCCTGAGCCCTTAGAGATGAACTTTGACTTCTGTCAACGCACACCTTGAAGACAATTTCACTGCAATCCTTGCAAAAAACTCTTGCTCAGACAAAGAAACAATTGAAACTCATTCTTTACTCTCCCTTTCTTCAGATTTCAGACAATCAACATGAAATCATACATTCACACATCAAAGCAAATGTATAACAAAATGAGTAAAACAATCATGAGCATAACATTCAATCATGCATACACAGAAAGTATTTGAACACCATGAGTCTGAATCAAGCTTCATATATTAATCTCAGAACTTCTGTACATGGGTTCTTCTACACAGTTTTCTATTTCTTCTTCTCTATGCTCTCTTGATTGATTATGCTGCTAATGTTACAATGATACAAGTGAGGGTGTCTATATCCATTTTCCCTCTGGCTCCTAAAATTGTCTAATCTAAGAATTCAAAGCTACCTACTTACATTTACTAGCATAAATGCCTCTTAGTCCTTAAGATGAGAGAAGGATGCTCAAGGTCTGATTACAATCTACAAGTACATCGTTTCTTAATTGTTTCATTTATGTTTGACGTATCAAACTTCAAAACATTTCAAACAAATCATCATGTGCCAAAATGCATTGGCGCTTGCCCCATGCTCACTTGTTGTTGGTGATGCTCCTACATCAAGGAGGGCGTTATTCAAATCCAACCCAAGAATAAACATGATTTGAGGACGAGAGCAGGAGCTTACAAAGATACTTCCTCTGATCAAAACAAGCAAGCTGAAGTTCCCACAAAGGCAAGTCAAAATAAAGGTATGCCATCTAAAACTCAAAAAATTCCTCTATCAAAACTTGCAGTCCCTAAAATAAAGGAGTCTGATAGGACACCAACCTCTTTCATCCTAGAACATGAGTTGAGAAAGATCAAAATCTATGTGCCTCTAACATAATTGTTAAACAACAAACCTTTCAAAAAATCCACCATGAAAGTTCTGCAACCAACTCCTTCTAGTATATCTTCTGATGTCATTAGTCTACAGGATGAAAACCCAGCCATTACTATGGGTCCACACATTGAATATGATTCTGATGCATCCCCCCCATTCTATATATATTTTATAGTCCACGATAAGATCTTGCATAATTGCCTTATCAACTCAGGAGCCTCCCACAATGTCATGCCCAAAGTTGTTATGGAAGAACTAGGTCTGGATATTAGAAAGCCTTACCAAGAACTGTACTCATTTGATTCTAAGAAAGAAAAATGTCTGGGATTGATAAAGGATATGGTGGTTTCTCTAGCACAATTTCCCATGAAGAGTGTAGTGATGGACATTGTTGTAGAAGATATTCCCCCAAAGTTTGGTATGCTTTTATTTAGAACGTGGGCTAAGAAGGTTGGAGGATTATTACAAATGGACCTCACTTATGCCACCATTCCTATGTTTGGAGGATAAGATAGGAGGCTATATAGAGAGGTAAGGTTAGCCTACATTGTCAGTGACCATCAAAAACCAAGAAATCACCCAGTTTATGCTGTTGAGGATGAGATTGGATCATCTTTCTTCCACTTAAATGAAGATGAACTTGAAATGATAGTTAGCCAATGTAGAGATCAACCATTGACAGGTCATTCAAACAAAGTATGGAAGATGTATTTCGATGTTTCTTCATCAAAATAAGGATCTAGTGTAGGTATTCTCCTCGTTTCCCCTTCAGATGAAGTAATAAAACTCTCTTACAAGTTGGAGTTTGAAACTACTAATAATATAGCTGAATATGAAGATATGGTATTGGGATTGAGGTCTGCCAAAGACATGGCCATTGATTGTGTAGTTTTTTTGGTGATTCTGAGTTAATCATTAACCAAGTAAGGAAAATTTATCAGTCTAAGAAACATAGGCTCAAGCAATATAGAAATGAGGTATGGGATCTGATTGATAATTTCTTTTTGGCATTTAAGATTTCTTTCATTCCCAGAGAACATAATCAGAAGGTCGATTTTTTGGTCTTAGCTACTAGCACTTTCAAACCTCCCATCGGCTCAAATATCAAATTTTGGGTGGAGATATGACATAGAACAACCACACCAGACAACGTGAAGCACTGGCAGGTCTTTAGTGATGATATGGGGCTGCAAATATTTTGGCATACCATTGATGAATTCTCTAATATCTCAATTGATCAAGAAATTCAAGGAGGCAAAAGTGAGGAATTGGAAGATCAACAAGCATCCCATTTGCTGAAGATAGTGGTTGGTCATGATATTGTGGAGCTGAAAACCAAACACATTGCAAGAGGACTAGTGCCATTGGAAAGTTTGTTTGACAGCAATGATGTTTACAAAGGGGTTTCCATTAAAGATCAAGAAGAAGAGGTGACATATTGCAATATTGGGACCACTGAGTATCCCAATATCATCAATTTGTCTGAAGCATTAGCTGCAGAACAAAAAGACAGGTATGTCAGTCTCATTAAAAAAAAATTTGATACTTTTGCATGGTCCTATGAAGATTTGAAGACATTTGACACTGACATCATCCAGCCGAAGATTCCCCTAAAGACTAGCTCCAAACCATTCAAGAAGAATATTCGACAATTTAATCCCATGTTAATGTCCATAATTGAGAAAGAGTTGAAAAAAATGTTGGATGCAAAGATTATTGTACCACTGAGGTACTCAAACTGGGTGGCCAAATTAATACCTGTAAGGAAGAAAAGTGGTGAGATACGCTTGTGTGTTGACTTAAAAAATCTCAACAAGTGTTCTCTGAAGGAAAATTATCCCCTCCCCAAGATGGATCATATTTTACATAGGGTGGTAGGTGCACACACAATTTACTTGTTAGATGGATACTTTGGTTACAACAAGATAGCATTTTGTGAAGAGGATAAAGAAAAAATAACATTCACTACCCCATGGGGAACATTCATGTATGACAATATGCCCTTTGGGTTGATGAACGCATGGGCCACTTTTCAGAGGGCCATGGAAATAGCTTTTGTGGGGGAGAAAAATAAATTTATGGTTATATACTTGGATGACATAACCATTTTCTCCAAGTCTGATGATGAACATTTGCAACACCTCGAGCAAGTTTTCAAGAAATGTAGGAGATATGGAATCTCTCTGAATCCTAGAAAGTCTCAATTTTCCATGCCAGAAGGAAAGCTCCTGGGCCACATCATATCAATAAGAGGTATAAATATTGATCCAAAGAGGGTTTGTGCCATTCAAGAGATTGAGATCCCCAAAAATAAGAAGGTTGTTCAGTCTTTTATTGGTAAGATAAACTTCCTTAGACGTTTCGTGCCAAATTTTGCTGAAATTATGAAGCCTATTACTAAAATGCTGAAGAAATATGTTTTGATAAAGTGGTCCTTGGAGTAAAAATCATCTTTTCAAACAATAAATCAAGATTTAGTTGAGGCCCCTATATTGGCCATCCCTGAATATACCAAATATTTCTTCATCTTCTCCTTTTCTTCAGAGGAAACCATTTTTGTTGTACTACTGCAGAAAAATGAAGAAGGGCATGAACAACTAATAGCCTTTTTTAGTAGATCCCTCCAAGATGTTGAGCTGAAGTATGATATATTAGAAAAGTAGGCTTATGCACCGATCAAAGCACTCAAGGCCTTCAGGGTTTATGTGCTATAGACTAGCATAACAACCTTTGTTCCTAGCAAAAGTGTCAAAGAGATTATGGTCCAGCCAAATAGTGAGGGGAAAAGAGGAAAATAGATTGTCAAATTGTTGGAGTATGAACTGCAAATAAATCCCACCAAGCTGATCAAGGGGAAAGGAATCGCCAAATTGCTATCAGAATCAAATTGTAACCTGCCTGAATTGCATCAGATCGTCACCCAATCAAACACACCCATCATACATCTTGGACAAGACAACTTACAAGTTAAAACTACTCCTCTTCACCTTGGTATAAAAGCATCATCTATTTTCTAAAACATTTTGAGTGTCCACTGGATGTGAAAAATACAAAGGCCAGGTCTCTCAAATTGAAAGCCATCAAATTCTGCATTTCAAACCAGAACCTGTATTAGAGAGATCCTGTTGGCATCCTGTTAAAATGCCTTGATGAAAATGAAGCCAAATAGGTCATGTTGGTTATTATTCTTCTATATTGTTTGAGTTTATTAACCCAGGGTTCATGTCTGTCAGGTTTTCAACAAAGCCTCTAAAACTATCGGCCCTCCTGGTAAATCATAAGGCAACACAATGCACATAATGCGTTGTGCAGTCTCACCCAAGATAGATTTAATGGGTGGTTGTAAGACTCAGGTGTTTATAGCTTAGGATTGAGCGTGAGATATGAGGATTGAATATTGAACCATTATTATAACTATAGCTGCAATATACTGTCATTTGTGAATACACGATAAATATAACAACTCATTTATTAAGCATATCAATAACTACTAAAAAGATGATAAAGATAAGAATGCATTCATCACACATCATAGATGTTACCATGGTTCAACCCCTCTTGGGATACATCCACATAGATTTGGCTCTTGGCTCTTTTATTATGGTATTTCCGCATCTACATCACCATGTGCTTTACAATTCTCCACAGTCGGGTAAGATCTATATGAGGCGGACTAGATCACACCAGGATCCCCAGCCTGCGATCCATCCCTCAATATCTACCCCCCTTCATCTTCTCTAGCTCAATAACTTGTAAAAAATAGATCATACAACAAAATATCTCATATCACATCAACTCATGCATTACTAAAGCAACTCTTTCTACAATAACAACAATAGTCAAAACTCAGAACCTCCAACCCCCCTATGATACCTAAGTATCAGTATTTATACATTTTCATCTCTTTAGCCATTAGAATACATTACCAAAACCCTAAACCTAATTTCCTTGGGTCTTCCGTCGCATACGTGCATGCTATTCTTCCTTCCAGTTGTTGCTTTCTCTGTGCATGCTTTCTTTCCCAAACTCACATTGCTTTTCCATTTCAGTCTGCCTCCAACAGCCCCCCAACACTGACATCTGGCTCGTCCCAAGCCACCTAACCTTTGTGTGCGTCCTCGATATCCTTGGTGATGGCATGGAACTTTTCCTTGAGCTCTGATGTCCATGTCTGCACCTGCGCAGTCTTCGCCTTGAGTATGTCCACTATCTGGACTACAATTTTGTCACTGATCAATTCCATGCACTCTGCTTGGGTATGTGTTATATGTGTCTTGGCTTCTTCTTTCTATGCCAAGACTTATGCTACCCACTCTTGCAGCAGTTCCATTTGAGCCTAACGCTCCTATTTTTGTGTTTGCACAGTGGTGAGTTCTGCCTGCAATTTCTTCATGTCCTATGCCCCTTTGACGTGTTATGTGATTGACATTGTCTTCTACCTCTACTTTAGATCTTGGATCACTATGTTGATCCTTTCCTCTTCCGCGTCCCACTTTTGGACTTGCTAATCCTCCTCTAACTTAGTCCACAACTGCACTGCTTTATCGAACATGTCATATGTTGTGTTGACCTGTTGCTCTATCTCTTGAAGTTGCATTGTTGCTTCCTTCTTCCTTTTCTCCTTTACTACTGCTGGTGTGCTTGGTGTATGTTTCTCCCAAAGATTCTTGATATCCTTCTGATATTGATCGATTGCCTACGCAATCTGATCAATCTAATTTGTTGTTGTAATTTCATCCCTCCGCGTGGCCTGTGGAATCTTCTCGTAAGTTCCTGCCACTTTCTACTCCAATCATTTTATGCGCTCCCTTCCCTCCTGGGTATTAGATTTAGCCTTCTCATAGACTATTTCCAGCACATCTCGTTTCTTTGTTTCCTTCTGCAATTGGACTAAGTCTCTGTGTGCATGAGACTGTACCTCATGGTTTATGTTAACCTGCAACTTATGGAGTGCCCTGGTCAGCATCCACGTCAACACCAACTGGATTTAGATTAATTCCTTCAAGGGTGTCTATCCCATGATCTCGTCCATGCGCAACATACTGGGTGTGATGTGGAAATTTGTGTTTGGGTGCGGTAATGGGTGGAATAGATCTCATTCCTTTGCTTCTACTCTTTCCTCTATATGTGGTGTTGATGGTGTTGTTCTCATGCTGCTACCTACTACCTGCATTTCCCCGATTTGCTGGAGGAGTTGCCACATGTTTTCCATCTCCTGTTGAATATTTTCTTTGTGGTGTGCTGCATGGTCAAAATCCTCAGCTAAATAGTCCTGGACCATTCAGGATATCATTTCTCCATCGTCATCCGTGATTGTATACTCTGGAGGTTTTCTGTGTGCCTTCATTTTCTTAGGCGTGTCTTCTGTTTGCATGGTTGTCGTCTTGTTTCCCCATGGTTCCTGTGGGTTGGGACTTGTTACGGTCTCTTTCATGGGATCGACTTGTTTCTACTGCTCCTTGGTCAACTGCGTCTTATCCTTCTTCTCGTTCTGGGTCCTTGTCTTTGTTGGCCCTTCATTTGTTTGTGTTGTTTTTCCCTGGCCCATTCTTTGTCTCTTGGTCACTTTGATTTCTTGAGGTTGTGTTTCTCCCTACCATGCCTCTTCTTCTACTATTCTTTCTGGCAATTCTTGGGTGAGGACTGGAATCCTCCATTCATTATCCCATTCATTGATGACCATGTCAATGTAAACCTCTGTGATATAGTAGCGCATCTATAGCCACTGTTTATTAGGACCCTTCCTTGCCTGTATCCACATTGTATGTCATGTGGCCTAGAATTTGGTGATGTATTTATACTACATGACAACCTCTATTGTTATTCTCCACCTTTTGGAGATGGATTCCTGTAGGTCACGTAGGTATCCTTCAAAGATGGATCTGTTTTCCCTTTTTCTCCTAGCATCTGGCTTGGATCTGAGAAAAAATATCTCGCTCCCTGATTTGGTTTGGGTCTGGTACAAACAAATATATACCTTAGTTCCCTCCAACCCATGAAGGCAATTAATTTGATCAGCCATGAATAGTGAAACTCAGTGCCTAGATCTTGCACATCCTTCTAGTCATCTAGGAACAAGTTCAAGAGGTATGGTGCCCAACTCACTATGGTGTTCTCGACATATTGAGTTGTAACTACGATAACTCTAGCCAGAACTTCCTCCCCGTGGAATTTTCTCAGCAACTTACAGGCTAAGATTTTTTGTGCCCAATTGTGTTGCGGCATCATTGATCCTTTTGATAATGATCCCTCTTGTCCCCCTGTCGGTTCCATACTTCTTCTTCATCTCTTATGCTAGTGCCTTCTCCCTGGCTTTGTCATACAAAAAATGTGCGAGATCCATGCCCCGAGATGAGAATCCTATTATGTTGGCGATAAGTTGTACATCTATCGAGACGAGCTTGTCCAACTAGATGTCCCCTCCATGTGTGAATTCTAACATTTTTTTGAAACATGTGATTGCGTATTGACTTTTGCCAAAATGTGGTAGGTCCACCAAAGCTAAAATTCTTGTCTTCTCCAACCCTGTTTCCCATCGAAGTGGCAGATCAATCGGTTCCCCAAATGGATTTGTGCCCACCATCTCCATTTACACTCTCTTTGCAAGTTCCGAGAACTTGTCTGTGTCTACTATATCATGGTCCAAGTATTTGAGCTTCCCTATATGACCCAGCAGATATGGTCCTACCTGTACTCCATCTGGTATATGCAGTAGAATGATTTATGTGGTAGGTTTCTTTAGAGGTGACCTAGGTATCTGTATGTTGTCTTTATGTAGTGGTGGTGGCTGGCTCGAAGTTCCAAYGACTTCCAGTTGTTCCTCATTATACCATTCCGACCAACCTGTAACATCTTCGACCATTCCTTCTTATGGGTGGTCTGATATGGTTGTTTGAAACTCATTTGGCTCAACTACAGATTCTAGATTTGATGTGGTTTCATTGACTCTCGGAGCTGCTTCGGTGTTCTCTGGTTGCACCTCCTTCAGGGTTTCTGTGTCCTGGTTCTGCGGCTCCTGTATTTCTGTTGGTCTATCTATATTTGTTCCCTCAGGTGATGGCTGTGGGATTTCTTCTAGTATAGGTGTTGAATTTATCGGTATCATGTTTGGAGATAGGATTTCGTCAACATTGACGATCTTTAGTAGCTGTTGTTCACCTTCTTCCACATGTACTCTTGACTTAGTCTGAACTGTAGTTTTTCGGGAAGTCTCTCTCGCTTCTACTTGCTTTGGTGGTGCCATTGTGGTGAATAACAAATGCGTGCTGAATGAAAATGGTCTCTGTAACCTTTGTGAACTTGATCTGTGTGTTTTAGCCTCTAATGCTCTCTGTCTGTTCTCTTTTTGCAAATAGACTATTTGCTCCCGCGTTCATGTGTTGTATGGGCTTCCCATGAAGATTTTTTAGGAAGCTTCCTTAATTATGGGTTTAATGCACCTTCGACGGTTTCATACTTTCCATTACTCTATCTTGTCATCTCTAGTTGGCATGATTAATGTGGCATCCCATCAGTCCTTGTCGTCCTTTAATTCGGCCTAGTGCTATCATGTCATTCTTCTTTTGTCGACTTTCCTTTTCTCGCTTGTTTCCTTCTATATGTGACCATTGTCCTTCTCCTCACTGATTTTGTGTTCCTAATTGTGTGTTCCTTTTATTCCCCTAGTGAAATGCACCTCCATTGGTACTATTTTCAAATTTATTTATTTTTACTGCGTGGTGGGTGGTCCACTGTCCTTGCACATCTTCAGTCGGCTCCCATTGATCATCCCTCTAATTTCTGCACTTGATAAGTCTCTCAACTATACATATCCTCCATTTGTGACAGATTTTACCTCACATGGTCCTAGACAATGCATTCTTAGCTTTCCTAGATGCTGAAATGATTTGTTGTCATACATCAGTACTAGATCTCCTTCCTTGAAAGTTTTCTTCCTCATGTGTCTATCATGCCAAGCTTTGTCCCTTGTTTCCTGAACTTGTTGATGGAATCCTGCTAAGATCTTGTCTTCCTCCATGGTCATTAGCTGATTTAGTCGCTCCTGTACTACGCCTCATTTGGTCATATGTGTGATTGTGGCTACGCGTAAGCTCGGTGCTAAATATTCTAATGGCACCACTGCTTCTTGGCCATAAACTAGTTTAAATGGTGTGTGCCCTGTCAAATGTTTTTACGTAGTCCTGTAGGAAAATAATACTGCTGGTACTTTGAGGTCCCAGTCATCCTTGTTGACGTTACAGATCTTCTTCAGTGCGTTCTCCAGGATTTTGTTAAATGCTTCCACTATGCCATTTTCTTATGGGTGATATGGTGTGCTCTTTTGATGATGGACATCAAACTCTTCAGTCATAGCATTGATGGTGTTGTTTATGAAGTACATGCCTTGGTCGCTCATCAAAACTCTTGGGCACCCAAATCGAGTGATGACTTGTTCAAATAAAAAGTGTGCTATTATTTCTATGCTGCATTCCTTTACTAGTGTGGCTTCTACCCATCTTGTTAGGTACTTCGTCATGGTGATAATATACCTGGCTCCTATTCTTTTTTTTGGTGTGTTGATTTGTCCTACAAAGTCTATTTCCCACTTATCGAATTCCTGCAATGTTACTTGTGGTCATAATGGCATCTCGTCCCTTTTGTTGGGTTTTTTTACTCTTTGACAAACATTGCATCTTTGAAAATACTCCTTCGAGTATCCGTGAATCGTCGGCCACCATAGTCCTGCGCGTAATACCTTCTGCGTGGTATCATTTCCTACATAATTCCCTCATGCTATTCCTTCATGGGCTTGTGCTAAAACTTGTGGTCTTTCATGTTCTAACACATATCTTCACAAGATGTTATCTGCGCCCATTTTGTATAAGTGTCCTACAATCAATTGATAGTCAGCAGCGCAGACTACTAGATTTTTCTTCTGTGCGGTGTTATATTATTGCGGCGCAGTACCTGTGCTCAAGTATTGAATTATATATGAGAAGTGTTCATCAACGATCTATACTGAAATTAGTTATGCATCTGGAAAGTTGTCCTCTGAATTCATAGGTTCTTCTCCATTTGTGACTCTCGATAGGTTTTTAGGTCCTGCATTCAATTTTCCTGGCTTGACTATTACTTCAAAGTCAAATTATTGAAATAGTAGTAACCAACGACAAATTTTTCCCCCCAACACTGGCTTGTTGAATAGGTATTTTAGGGCTGGGTGATATGTGAAAATCTTAAAGTGTTTCCCCAATAAGTCATGTCTGAATTTTTGCAGTGTGTAGACCATAGCTAGGCCTTCCCTTTCCGTAGTGTTCTAGTTCTGCTCTGATTTTGACAACTTTCTGCTCGCAAATGCTATCAGGTGATCCAACTCTCCTATTCTTGGCTGCGCCAAGATAGCTCCAGGTGCTATGGTTGATGCATCTGCGTGCACGTGGAATGTCTTCTCCTAGTATAAAAATAATAATATTGGCGTGATAACCATCTTTTCCTTCAACGTATCCAGATTGTGTTGGCACTCGTCATTCCATTGAAATTTTGTATCYTTTCTTAACAAATTTTCCATTGGTGCAGCAATCTGCGCATATCCTTTGATAAATTTCCTATAGTATTCTATGTGTCCCAGTGTCGCTCTTAGCTAACAGACTGTTTTTGGTGGTGGTAAGTTAACAACTGCTTCAATCTTTGYGACATCGACTAATAAACCTTGTTTACATATTATATGGCCCAATAGTATCCCAAACAGTGTTCTGAATATGCATTTCTTTATGTTCAGTGATATCGGGCACTTCTTGCATCTTTCTAACATCAGGCATAAAACTTGTACATGGTCCTTCAACAAAATATAGACTGTCCAATCATCCAAGTATACTTCTAGGAACTAATGGATGAATTCCTTAAATGCTGCGATGAATACTCTAGAAAATATTGTTGGTGCATTCTTCAGTCCAAACGACAAGACTATGTATTGGTAAGATCCCCATTCTATCGCAAACGTGGTCTTGTATCTGTCTTCCTGTGCTAGCTTGATCTGATGGTAGCCTTAGAATCCATCAGTGAGCAAGTATGCTTCATATCCACCTACGTTTTCTAACACTTCATCCATGAAATGTGTAGGGTATGGGTCATGTAGGCATGCATCATCCAGCTTCCTCAATTCGATGCATATCCCGATCCCTCCTTGTTTTTTGTCATGAACTACCATCGGGCTTATCCATTCTGATTCCTCAACTAGTTTTATGATTCTATCTTCGAGCATCCTATCGATCTCATCTTTGAATTTATTCTTATATATTGGGTTTAATCTGTATGGTCATTTTCTGATCGATCTCGCTTCAGTTCTGAGTGGTATATTCATTTCTCCTAGCTCTTTGGCTATACCCTTCATCTCTGTAAATGTTGTGGGAAACAGGTCACTGTACTCATGCAACAAATCTGTTATGATTTCTACTGTTTGTTCATCCCAATAGTCTCCAATGTTGGCCATCTTGGGATTCTCGACTGTCCCATTGTTGAATTTATTTACTTTGATTGGCGCGGAAATGACTTCTAATTATATGGGTGGTCCTTCGACATCTCTTTCTCCTTCCGCTTCTTTAATCTAAATATCACACAGATCATCTTCATCTGGTGCTTCCTTTTGTAAATGGTTTTAGCACCAGATGTCATCCCTAGATTGTGGCAGAGGTAATCCTGATACCCATCATTTTGTATGTCACAAAAAATAAATATAAAGGCGGTCTAATGGATGCAGAATCACGATGGTATCATTCTAACTCATAAAATTGGATCAGAAAGCACAAGAAAGTGAGGTCTTGGTCTAGCTTCAGTCAATAAGTTGGTATAGTGGTGAGTAGGGGGAAGAACTTGAGAAGAAAATGCAAAGGTCTTCTATGACCTTCAGGTCTTCCAGCATCCTAGGGAGGAAAAACTCAGAAAAAAAGATCCTCTTGGATTTGGAGCTTCAGGAAATTGAAAACATTATAACAACACTACAATCAAACATCCATTACAACACAGTCACAATAATACATGTGAATCCTTGAATCATGAACATTCAGTATCAGATGCATAATAATATAGAGTAAAAAAATATGAGTTGGATTAAACAAGAAGTCTAAAATATAGATACATAACCAAAAACTAGAGGCTTTACTAAAAATTTACAATACGGAACCTTAGCTCTACCATCGACCATTACAAAATATAAAAACTGAGTATATATACTCAAAGCAAATTGCTCCCTACAGAAACACACTCTGGTCATTCATTCAAGGCTTAACGTCTCCATATTATTCTGTCAAGATGCACCTGCACTCTTCTGTCAGACATAAGATCAGATTGGTATGGGATTCACAGGAAAATTCATGACAAGGGAACTTTCAGCTAATAATCTACCCTCCATGACTAGATTTTCCACACTTTCCATTTATGTGATGAAATGAGGCTTCAACTACCCTATCCATTTTCATTAACTACATTCATTGGGATCTGGATGAAGCCTGACAACCATGAATGTTCTAGGTTAGCTCAAAATTCCTTTCTCACACGCAACCATGGGCCTTGACCTCGTGCTTATCCCTCTGAAAACTCAAAATTTCGCATTTTGGGAGTTTTCACTACTCTTGATTTCAAATATCCTGATGCTTGCTCCCGTGAAATGGCCCATTTGGATCAATGGTCAGATTTGCCTTAAATCGGATGGCCATGATCATGTCCTCGAACAAACTCAGTCACCCATCACTTGATCAGGAGCCTATACTTTATTTATCCCTGCCTCCATATGGCCCTGGGCAGTGACCGTGAGCTTGATTCCCAGGTGCGTCACGATTTCGCGTTTCATGAAATCATGTTGCATTCTATGCTCAAACCTATGAGTCATTAAATCATGATCGATTAGATCAGGTGACACATGTCTCTTTACATCAGACGGCCTAGATTGTATCGGTGTTTCAGGACTTCAGACAATCGACAATTCTCACCCAAACTTTCCCGAAATATTTTCCCCATGGTTCAAATCCCACACCATGTGCCCCTCTAGAATGAATGACCCCGATTATTTCTCAACTTCTTGTTTCACGAGTCTTCACAACTTGGCCCTTTGACTACTCCATCTCACGAGTCAGTGGAACACTAATCTTGTGCCACGTGTCCTTCCCAATACTAATGACTAGGATGGCATCGTGATTCCGCAACTCTACTTGACGCTATTCTTCGTTCAACTGTATGGCTTTAATCCCTCGATGACTGTCCATCCACTCCACCTGGTGTATATCCCCCATTGAACACTGATCTTGCTCACTCGCTTGATTTAAATCCATATTTGACTTCTCTAAGTGTGGCGTTTGGTGTTTACAACTGCGGCCTGCGAACAACTTCATAGATGACTGGACAAAGGCTTAGGAAAGAAAAAGGATCAATGACATAGGTAAAGAGAGAAGTGCTCGACTTTAGGGGAAAAAACAAGTATTAGGGCCGATATCCCTTAGGTAATTGGATAAGGAAAATAGGTTGATCCAAAGGATGAAGGAAAACAAAAGAAAAACTACAAGCCGAGAGGGAAAACTTACGATCAGGTCTGCAAAAGGGGGAGGGATAAGAAAGGATACAGACTTCGGTAAAAACCACAAACCTTTTAAAGTTTTGACAATTTTTTGTTCTAATATTAAGATCCATGGGGGATAGAGTCCTCCCTGCGAGGCTCTAAGAACTCTTTTCACGGCTTCAGTGCCTTAGTGTTGGGTTGTGGAGCCTCCTATAAAAAAAAAAACAAAATAAAACATAAATGGTATTTACAATGGTGGGATGCCGACAACGGCTTTAAACAAAAAACATTTTCAGGAAGTGACCATTTACAGGGCCACCAAAAACTTCATCGCCCTCCAAATTTCGCAACTGGTAAGTGTTGTTTGGAAATGCCTCAGAAATATGGAAAGGACCGATCCAAAGGGCTTCAAATTTACCATGTTTTCCCTTGTCTTGTTTGGGAGCATCCCAATTGAGTACTAGATCTCTCGGTAGAAAATCCTCTTGACTGCTTTTCCTTTCAAAGGCCTACTTGAATTTCTGTTGATGATCATGTGCTCTTTTCATCACCTTCTCTCGAGTCTGCTGAACTTCTACCAGTTGATATATTCTCATGATCATGTCATCAGGCTCTCCTTGGCAGTCTTAGAATAATTTCACCGCAGGCAGGGCAAGCTAAGAAGGAAAAATTGCTTCAGTCCCATACACAAGTTGGAAAGGAGATATGCCTAGGGACCTCTTTGTTATCACTCTATCGTCCCACAGAGAAAATTTGAGTTTCAAATCCCATGCTTTCTTGTTATCCTCCAACAATATTTTGATAATCTTTATAAGTATTTTGTTAGAGGATTCTGCTAATCCATTGCCTTGAGGATAGTAGGGGGTAGAGTGAATCAAATTGATCCTGAACTATTCATAGAATCAGATCAATGGATTGGCCTTGAAAGACGTATCATTGTCAATGATAATCCTACTTGGAAAACCAAATATTGCTATAATATATCCCATAAAACCAATGATTACCTTGTGAGAAGTTCTCCTTGTGGGGATAGCTTCTATCCACTTGGTAAAATAGTCTGTGGCAGTGAGGATCCATCTGTTTTGATCGCTTGATGTAGGGTGAATTTCCCAAATGAAGTCTAGACCCCATTGTTGGAAGGGCATTGAGGCCACCATAGGCTTTAATGGCAGAGACTTGACCTGCTGCTTCCCAGAGAATTTATGACATTTGATACAAGCCTTGATTTTCACATAGACATCAGTGAATAGAGTAGGCCAATATTACCCAACCCTGAGAATTTTGTAAGCTCTGGTTTTCCAGAAATGATGTCCCCTACATAGGCTATCATGGAACCAAAATATAATCCTTTGGTCCTCATGTGGGTTTAGACATATCAGGAGCACTCCTAACGTGTATTTCTAGTACAATACCTGGTCAATAAGGAAATATATGATTACTTTGAGCTTTAAATCTCTTTCCTTGCTTTTCCCTATTCAATCTGGAGGTTGCAACTCTTGCACAAAATATATAATGTATTTATACCAGGTGCATTCTGCCAATGGAGGTCTGTCTCGAGAAATTTTATTAGACTGCTTAGCTTGCCAATATTCTGATCAAATGTCGATGAAATTGACCCACAAATATTTACAATTAGATTTAGCCAATAACTTGGATAAACCCTGGCCTTTAATTAGCTTGGTGGGTTTTATTTCCAGATCAAATTCAAGGATTATGGCAATCCACTTTCTCCTTCTCCCGTTTATGTCAGGCTGAATGAGAATGTCCTTCACAGAAGATGAAGGAACATATGAAATGATTTTATAATGCAAAACATAGAATCTGAAAGCTTTAAAATATTTCACCAAGGCATAGGCCTACTTCTCCATAATGTCATATTTGATCTTTGCATCTCTTAATGATCTACTGAAAAAGGAAATAGGTTGTTCCAGCCTTGCATCATTCTTTTGTAGTAAAACAATTTCCACTGTGTCAAATGAAGCAAAAGAGAAAATAAAAAAATCCTCGAAGTAATCAGGACTGATAATCATAGGTGCTTCAGTCAGTGCCTGCTTGATTTGGTTAAAGGATTCTCTAGGCTCGGTAGTCCATTTTTCTTCATTCCCTTTCCTAAGCATAGCGGTGATATGTTTCACTAATTCAACAAAATTTGAAACAAAACTTCTCAGAAAATTAATTTTTCCTAGGAAATATTGAACCTCCTTCTTGGACCTGGGAAGTGACAAGGCTTGAATAGCTTCCACCCTACTTGGATCGATCTTGATTCCCTCGGCTGATACAATGTGTCCCAACAATTTTCCTTCCTACATAGAAAATAAAGACTTCTTGGGATTTAGGGAGAGACCAAACCTCTTGCATTTCAAGAATACTTTCCTCAGATGTTGACAATGTTCTTTATCAGATTTGGAGAAGTCTGTTATTTCATCCAGATAAATGACCACAAATTTATCTCTTTCTCCAATGAAGGTGATGTCCATGGCTCGCTGAAATTTTTCTCCTTCATTCATCAATCCAAAAGCCATTTTTGCATACATGAATATGCCCCAAGGAGTGGTAAAGGCTTCATTTTCTCTATCTTTAGTAAAAACAGAGATTTGATTGTAGCTAGAAAATCCATCAATCATGGAAATCCTGGATGCACCTATTACCCTTTGCAATATGTGTTCCATGTTTGGCAGTGGGTAATTGTCCTTCTTGGAGATTCTATTCAGGTTCATTAAATCCACACAGAGTGTGATATCTCCATTCTTCTTTCTTACTGGGACCAAGTTGGCCACCCACTCAGAATACCTCTAAGGTAGGATGATCTGGGCATCCAACAACTTTTTACCTCTTTCTCCATAACATGAAGCAAAATAGGATTTATCTGTCTTAATTTTTGCCTAAATAGTTTGGATTCCTCTTTCAATGGGATATTGTGCTCAATGAAACTCATTTCATATGATCTGAGGTCTTCGTAGGTCTAGGAAAACAAATCAAAAAATTCCCTTAATAGTTCAGCATACACGACCCTCTGCTCCTTTGAAAAACTGTTTGACAGCTTGAAAAAATTGGGATTCCCCTCTGTGCCAATGTTGCACTTAGATACATCAACATTCTCATTTGGGACTTTACCTTTTATTGCCAGATCATTTCTTTCAAATAATATTTCCAAAGGGACTAGACCCTTTGGGATGTGGTTGTTGGGTAACTGGACAATGTGATGATCACAAATCTTGTTCAAAAAACATCATGATGAGGATGTATTTCGGAGTTGAAATCTTGATCAATGTGTAATGATGAAAACTCATCAACAATCTCCGGGAATATTTTGATCTCAATATCATCCTCAAACACCTTTCAATGCTTGACATTTTCAGGTATGGAGGGTATATATTTTACTTCTACATCATACCTGAGCTTAGGTGGCCGGGGGATTCTAAAATTGCTTGCCGATATAGCATAAGAGTCAGCCATGACATTCTCTTCCCTGGGAACAAATGAAATATTGAAAGTCGAGAAAAAAATTTCAATGAGATCCCATACTTCATTTCTATATGATTTCAGCCGAGGGTTCTTATCCTGATAAATACTCCTGATATGCTGGACAATCATATAATCATCTCCAAAAATTGATATCTCTTCAGTCCCCATGTCCTCTACATCCCTCAAACCCAAAACAAGAGCTTCATATTGTGCCACATTATTGGTAGTTTCAAATTCTAACTTGTAGGACATAGATATAGTTTCCTGACCAGGGGAAACAAGGACTACTCCAACACCAACACCTTCTCTAGAAGAGGCTCCATCAAGGAACATTTTACACATAGAGGTAATCAGAGGAGAATATTCACAGAGAGTAATGGACTTTCTTATCCCAAGAGGGGGCTTAGGGGCATCCATGAGTTGCAATAAGCTGGATCCAAAATCAATGTCAAGTGAAAAGATAGGATGGTTGGTGGGATCTACTTCATCGCTGATAATGTAGGCCAACTAAGCTTCTTTTTATAGTCTTCTATACTCCCCCCAAAACACAGGAATGGCAGCATATGTGAGATCCATCTGCAATGTTCCCCCAAGTCTTTTTATCCAAGATCTTGACAATAGCATGCCAAACTTGGGAGGAACATCAACCACCATGATATCCATGACCACACTTTTCATGGGCAGATAAAACAAGGTCACAACCAGATATTTGATGACCCCAAGACATTGCACTTTCTTGTAGTCAAAGGAATAAAAATCATGGCATGCTTTTGTGATTTCTAGACCTAATTCTTCCATGACAATTTTGGGCATGAGGTTATGAGAAGCCCCTGAATCCATCAGACAATTATGCAGTACCTTGTCATGTATGTTTAGTGATGTGTAGAAGGGAGGGGATGAATCATCTCCATCTTCTACCATGGGAACTAGAATGATTGTTGGCTTCTCGTCTTGCAAATTGGTTGAGTCTAAGGGATGATTCAAATGTTCAGGCAACAACAATTTAGATAGCGATCTCTTAAAGTATTCATGCTTGACCAAATTTGAAAGGGGTACTGGGATCCTAATCATATGAATTTCATGCTCAAAGTTAAAATAGGAGGGGAGATTCATAATTTATTTTACCTCTTGGATAGGAACTTTGACTACTGGTGGGGGGTTCTGCGTTCTCTTTTCCTTGTTGCTTCTTGTCGCGTCTTTGGCAGGATTGTATGCTCTGGGAGGCTGATCATGGATGTCGGACTTCCCATATTTCTTTTTAGACCTGAGGTTATATCTATGTGGGTTGTCGCTGGCCTTATTCCCCTTGCTCATCTCGTTTAACTGAATGTCCATGAGAGACTCCTCGTATGTTGATTGAGTTAAGTGAGGAGAAGGAGATGTGTCTTCGAGACAATGAATTTCTGTGTCAAGGTCCTCTTCCTCTCCACCATCATCTACAACAAGGTTGTTCTGAAGAGGGGTTTGGATTTTCTGATCATCCCTGTCTCTATTCCGAGGCTCTCTTTGCATAATCTGAGGAGCATGGTTATTCGGCCTCCTAAAGTTTCCTCTGTTATCAATGTTTTGAGGATTTTTGTATGTTTTCTTTCCCTCCAATTTTTACCTTTCCATCCAAGTTGAAAGTTATTTTAGTAACTTGGTTACTTCATCCATTTGAGGGGGGGGGAGGGGTAGAGGAACTGGAGTTTGAGGCTTCAGATCTTCCCCTTCCTCTATCTTTATCAACCTTATTCCTGAGTCAGTCAACTTCCAATATGTTAGATTCTACTTCCAAGGCTGCATATTGCATATAAGCCAAGGAGGTATCTCTTCTCTCTCTTAACAGGAGGCAAAAGTCAGGGTCAAAAGCACTAGCATATGTGATTTTGGTAGAGGCCTCTGTAGGCTTTATTTCAGTAGGGATTTTATTTTACATTTTATTGAATCTTTTGGCGAAGTCAGAGACAAACTCTCCCTCTTTTATTTTTAGGGATCAAGTTTGAAAAAGGGGGAGGGATAAGAAAGGATACAGATTTCGGTAGAAACCACAAACCTTTTAAAGTTTTGACAAATTTATGTTCGAACACATGGTAACATGACAATAGTGCCTTGACTATCT
>JASDQU010106599.1:63365-77175 GCA_032191745.1 Picea mariana | reverse complement strand
TAGGAGACATTTTCATTTGGAATCATCTTGTAATTGGACATTTATGTGGGCATAAGGAGGTTGCCTCCTCAAAGAGGCTTATTATATGAATTTCTGTCTTTTTCAAGGCGTTGAGTACTTATTTTGAGGTTTTTCTATGCTATATTGATATTTGGTTCCTAACATTTCCACTGTCTAGACTTTTCATAAAATTCATAATTAGTACTGAAAATAAATTCAAAAATCTAATAAGAACCCACATACTATCAGAAATAGACGATCAACCAGGTGAAGTATATCAATAATCAATACTTATTGATTCTCCTTATTTCCACCTTCAGTAGGATCTTGCTATCAACAATAAATTCTTAGCCTTTAAGTAGCTTAGAAGTGAATGAATTAGAAATGTAATCTCACTTAGGAAGCAAGAGTAAACCTTATCAGATTTGTTCTCTCTATCATCCTCTCCTTTACTTGTCCCTTGAGTTCTTATTTTATTCTCTCAAAAGTAGTTTGAGTAGTTCAACTACTTTTAGTTGAATCATTAACTAATATTAGTTAACGGGGACAACTCATAATTAAGTAATAATAATAATTAATGATAAGGATGAAATAAATATTAACTAATAGGTGGGACCCCATATTGACCTTTTGTTTAATTTTCCAACATATCCCCCTTGTTCCTCCTTGAAAAATAGATATAAATTAATGTCATCAAACATTCACTTAGTCATCGACATAGAACATATCTCAATCAAGTCATAAAAATATTTGTAAACATACTTATGACTCCCGAATATTCAAATATATTTATCAAAATTAAATATATCAGATTACAATTTAAGTCAAAAGTTGTCATAAACATGTCAAAATAAATATATCATCAAGCTGCCCAGAAAATACTGTTGTAGGAATATCCAAAAATAGTGGGTGATCAATCTGTCCAAACAAACCATTGTCTCAAAAAATAATCATATATGTCCCAACAATGAATCCATGAAATAACATTATTAACATTAGAAGTCATATTTCTTATGAGAGGCATTTTTTCTTTGTTCACTTCCCTGTGACTTTGTTGGCTTTATGAATTCTAAATCTTCATTCATTGGTGTTTTACCTCTTGCTTCTGACGCTTTTGGATGCATGTCCCTAAAATAATTATTCCTATCTTCATGCTTGGGATGATGGGAGTGAGAGGTAACAAAATGCGAGGAAGTTACTGATTGATCAGAGTTGACAGAATTGGCAGTCTACTTGCCTTTGGTAGGATCTAGTTCTTGCATGTGGGATTTTAGCTTCTTTAATGGTTGAGTTGAATGGGCATGAGAGGTTGTTGATGTAATACGTATGGCATGTCGTTTAGATGGTGGAGGAGGAGTTAATGGTAATGAAACTATTGGCCATCCATGAGCTTGATTTTGAGGAGGATTAACAACATCATCCCAACCATCATTGGTTGGGATCTCAGGGGGTAAGGAAACATGTGGTTGATCCAAAATACTATAAATACTATGATGATGTTGGAAGGGTGGTATTTTAGGTGGAGTATGTGGTTGAAAGGCTTGTTTTCCTACTAAGTTAAGGAAACAAGTTTGCAATATTTAATTGAATTCCTCATAATCAACATCAAAATGGATTGAGAAACAAAGTCTTCTATTTCCCCATGAATCACTAGGCCTTCTCCCTCTTCCCCTGTTTCCTCTTCCACCACTTCCTCTATTGAAGAAGCTCATCTATAAGTGTAAGAAAAATTTAGAGAACACATACAATAGCCAATAAGCATCAAATATTATTTGCATAACATAACTTAGAAATAGCTATGTTTGACAACAAACAATCATGCAAGCAACTAAGGATATACAGAGAGGGTCAACCCAAACGTCAATTTTGTCTTTAACCACTTATTCATCTAACACAAGTAATTATCATTTAAGGACATGGGAAAATCAATGTATTTTAGGAATATGATGGTATTTGTAATGTGCAAAAAATGAAATAGTGGTAAGGAAAGATAATGGCACATGTTCAAAAATAATTTCATTAAACATCTGCAAAATGTGATTACCTATCAAAAATATTTTTGTTCATGGCTTTCCAAGTCTATATCCTCCACTGATAATCCTTTATTTTCAAGTAATTAATCATACACCAGCGGGGAAATTTTGAATCAAAATAGAAATGGAATTTGGGAGTCGGGAACGACTTATGAAAAATGAAAATATGGAGGAATTGGCCCTGAGAAAATTAAAACTGAATTCGTGAAATATAACCAACATGTAACATAATTCTTCATAATATGGCCATGATCATATCAAAATATACTCTTTCTTTCAATATTGATATCAATATGACAGAGGATAATTCCAATTTCATACCACATGAGGAAAAATAAATGACCATTTGAAATGATATATGGAAATGAGAATGAAGGAATAATTTATGGAAAGCGATAGTATGAGGGAATCGATCCTGTGTATTCTGTTAGCACCGGAAGTTGCCCTTCAGATTGCAGGAAAGGCAAGCTCGATACCCATCAGAGTTTATGTCACAAGTTGGTTATAAAAGGGTCAAATGGGCGCAGTCTCAAGAAAATATCGTCCTAACTCGGAAAACTGGACTGATATGCACAAGCAGGCAAGGTCTTGGTTTAACTTCAGTCATTAAGTTTTAGTAAGGGTGAGTAGAAGAAATAATTTGGTGAGAAAATGTAGAGGTATTCCGAGGACATCAGGTCTTTTAGCAGCCTAAGGAGGAACAATTTAAATGCAAGAACTTCTCGAATTCAAATCTCAAAGAAACTGAAAGGAATTATAACAACACTATAATCAAAATTTCATCATAATGCAGTCACAATAATCCAAGTGAATCAGTCAATCATAAACTCTTTCAACATTAGAGGGAGACAAGAGGGAGTAAGAAAGGTGACTGTCACTAAACAAGAAGTCTCAAATGCATATACATAACCAGAGAACCAGAATGTTCATTAAAACTTTACAATACGGGAGATTTTCTCTACCATTGACCCTTTACAAAATATGAGGAAGAATCCTATATACTCAGAGCCAAAACCATAGAAACGTGCTCAAGTAGCTGCATTGAAGGCATTACGTCTGCATGCTTCTTGACAGACTGTGCATGCAGTCTTTGACCAGACGTGAACTTCGATCATACGCAAACGAGCTTCAGAATGGATCTGTTGATGACCCAACTAACTGACAGTCCTTTCTTGGGCTTTCCATTTATGGTGGAAATGATATTCAACCACCACCAACCAACCTCAATAACTGCTTCATCGAGATCGGGGAGGCCCAAGTCAACTTTGCACCTGTAGGACGTGGTAGCCTTAGAATTCTATCGTCTGGATCTGGGTCGGATGCTTGCAGGGAGATCTGATAGTGGAAATGGCTACTGACAATATGATTGGCATGTGTTCGACATAGAATAATGGATGGGAGAGGGCCAGGTGGATAGCCGTGAATGAGAAGAGGAAACTGAGGATAGCGCGGGGCCACACAAGCGAGAGCTGAGGTGTAATGGGATGGAGGTGATGTGGAGCGAGGTGGCACAGGTGGTGGGATATGAGAAGGGGATAGGTACTAGCGAGACAGTGGGTAGAGGATAGGTGTAAGGGAGCGAAAGTGATAGGGGAGCGACCATTTTTCGACCTGGGATAGGGCATTATATGCACATGCACATATCGGGGATGCAAAAAGTGGTTTTACTCTTCCCCTCTTTTGGGCCCGATGTGGGTCTCTGGATGACATGTAGCACCTCTGCAAAACCATGGTTTCATTCACGACCCGACCTACAAAATTTAGAGTCCGCGCATGTTGGGGCCCCGATACAATCAACGACCATCAATCTGGAGCACGCATATCTTAGCCGCCCAGATCTACGCGTCTCTTAGCACAACGTGCCAAATGATCACATTGACCCCGACAGACTTAGGATAAGCGCCATTTACTGGGTTTTTATCCCCTTTATTTTCCTTTGGTCACCTAGGGGCCAAAACCAAAGGAAAAACATCCTCCCTACAGAAACATGTGATAACATTAGGCTCCATGGGGGACAGAGCCCTCCCTGCGAGGCTCTAAGATCTCCTTTGCAGCTCCAGTCGTCGTCTGTTGGGTTGTGGAGTCAGTCGCACAATTAGAAATAAAATTGATATTTACAATGATATGGAAGAACCATTCATGGCTCAAGCAATTTTTTTTTCAGAAAGTGCCTCTTTACAGGTCCACCAAAAGCTTCATCGCCCTCCAAATTTTGCAACCTGTAAGTGTTGTTAGGAAATTCTTCAGAAATCTTGAAGGGACCAATCCAAAGGGATTAAAATTTTCCATGTTTACCCTTGTCTTGTTTGGGTGCACCCCATTTCAGTACTAAATCTACCAACTAAAATTCTTACTTTCTGACATTCTTGTTGAAGGCTTGTTTAATTTTCTACGGATGTTCATGTGCTTTGGCCCTCACCTATTCTCTAGTCTGCTGGACTTCTACTAGTTGATGAATTCTTCTGATCATATCATCAGGTTCTTCATGGAAGTATTGAAATAATTTCACTACAGGAAGGGCAAGGTCAGAAGGAAAAATTGCTTTAGTCCCATATATGAGTTAGAAAAGAGAGATGCCCAGGGACCTCTTTGTTGTCACTCTGTCACCCCACAAAGAAAACTTGAGCTTTGAATCCCATGCTTCTTGTTGTCCTCTAGTAGTATTTTGATGATTTTTATCAGGGTTTTGTTAGAGGACTCTGCTAGTCCATTGCCTTGGGGGTAGTAGGGGGTAGAGTGGATCAATGAAATTTCGAACTTCTCACAAAATTTGATCAATGGATCAGACTTGAAGGATGCAACATTGTTAGTGAAAATCCTGCTTGGACAACTGAATCTTACTATAATATCCTCCAAGAAACCAATGATCAATTTATGAGAAGCACTCCTTGTGGGGATAGCTTCTATCCATTTGGTGAAATAATCTGTGGCAGTTAAGATCCACCTGTGCTGACCACTTGATGTAGAATGAATTTCCCCAATAAAGTCCAGGCCCCACTGCTAAAAGGGTCCTGAAGCTGCCACATGCTTCAATGGAAAGGACTTGAGTTGTCGCTTTCCTAAGAATTTCTTACATTTGATACAAGCTCTAATCTTTGCACAAACATCGGTGAACAGAGTAGGCCAGAAGTACCCAGCCCTAAGGATTTTATAGGCCATGGTCCTCCAAAAGTGATGTCCTCCACATAGGCTGTCATGAAAATGAAACATAATACTTTGGGCCTCCTGTGGGTCTAGACATCTCAAGAGCACACCTGGTCAATAAGGCAATATCTAATTGCTTTGAGCTTTAAATCTCTTTCCTTGATTTTTCCCATACCATCAGGTGTCCTTAACTCCTGCAAGAAATATATAATGTCTTTATACCAGGCGCATTCTGCTAATGGAGGGTTGTCCTGAGAAATTCTGTCAGACAACTTAGCGTGCTGATCTTCTGAGCAAGTGTTGATGAAGTTAACCCACAAAGATTTATAGTTAGATTCAGCTAACAGCTTGGCTAAACCTTGGCCTTTAACTTTCTTTGTGGGTTTTATTTCCAGATCAAATTCGAGGATTTTGGCAATCCACTTGCTCCTTCTCCCATCTATGTCAAACTGAATGAGAATGTCCTTCACAGAAGCTGAAGGAATATATGCCATGATTTTTGAATGCAAAGCATAGACTCTGAAAGATTTGAGGGGTTTTACCAAGGCATAGGCTTGTTTCTCCATGATGTCATATCTAATCTCTGCATCTCTTAGCGCTCTGCTAAAAAAGGAAATAGGCTGCTCCAACCCTGCATCATTTTTCTGCAATAAAAAAACTGCCACTGTATCAAATGAGGCATAGGAAAAAATAAGAAAATCCTTGGAATAATCAAGACTGACCAGGACAGGTGCCTCAGTTAATGCCCTTTTGATTTGGTTGAAGGATTCTTTGGGCTCAGGAGTCCACTTTACTTCGTTCCCCTTCCTAAGCATGGTTGTGATGTGCTTCACCAATTCAGCAAAATTGGAAACAAACCTTCTCAGAACATTAACTTTCCCCAAGAAAGACTAGACCTCTTTCTTGGACCTCAGGAGTGACAAGGTTTGGATTGCTTCTACCCTGTTGGGATCAATCCCGACTCCCTTAGTTGATACTATGTGCTCCAACAATTTTTCTTCCTGCTTGGCAACTAAAGACTTCTTGGGATTTAGGGAGAGATCAAACCTTCTGCGTTTCGAGAAGACTTTCCTCAGATGTTGAAAATGTTCTTTATCAGATTTGGAGAAGATTGTTATGTCATCCAGATAAATGACCATGAATTTATCTCTTTCTCCAATGAAGGTGATGTCCATGGCTCGCTGAAAGGTTGCTCATGCATTCATCAATCCAAAGGGAATTTTGGCATACATGAATGTGCCCCAAGGAGTGGTGAAAGTTGTATTTTCTCTATCTTTAGGCAGGACAGAGATCTGGTTGTAGCCAAAAAATCCATCAATCATGGAAATTCTGGATGTGCCTGTCACCCTTTACAATATGTGTTCCATCTTTGGCAAGGGGTAATTTTCCTTCTTGGAGCTTCTGTTCAGGTTCCTGAAATCGACACAGAGTCTTATTTCTCCATATTTCTTTCTTACTAGGACCAAGTTGGCCACCCATTCAGAATATCTCAGAGGGACAATGGTTTGGGCATCCAACAACTTCTTTACCTCCTTCTCCATAGTATGCAACAGCATATGATTTATTTGCCTTAATTTCTGCCTAAATGGTTTGGCCTCCTCCTTCAATGGGATCTTATGCTCAATAACACTGGTGTCATACGGACTGAGGTCTTCATAGGACCAGGAAAACACATCAGCGAATTCTTTTAATAACTCAACATACTTGGCCCTCTACTTCCTTAACAGGTTGCTTGACATATTGCCAAACTTTGCATTCTTCTTTGTGCCAATATTACACTCAGTTACATCAGTATCCTCATTTGAAACCTTATCCTTTATTGCCACATTGTTCCCATCGAACAATCTTTCTAAAGGAACTAGTCCCTTTGGAATGTGATTGCTAGGCAACTGAACAATATGGTGATGAGCAATTTTATTCAAAAATACTTCAGGGGGAGGGTCACCCTTAGAATCGTGATTCTGATCAATGTGTAATGCAGAGAAATCATCAACCGACTCAAGAAATCTTATGATTTCAAGATCATCCTTGAACACCTTCCAATGCTTGATATTATCAGGTACAGAGGGCCTATATCTAATCTCAACATCATACCTAAGCGTAGGTGGTAGTGGGATCTTGAACTGGCTTGCTGAGGCAACCAGAGAATCGACCATGACATTTTCTTCTCTGGGAACAGATGAAATGTTGAAAGCCAAGAAAAATATGTCAATCAGATCCCACACTTCATTTCTGTAACTTCTAAGCCGAGGATGTTTGGCCTGATAAGAATTTATGATCTTCTCAACAATCAACTCAGCATCCCCAAACACTGATATATCCTCAATTCCCATGTCCTTTGTAGCCCTCAAACCTAGAAAAAGAGTTTCACACTCTGCTACATTATTTGTAGCTTCAAATTCTAACTTGTGGGATAGAGATATGGCTTCTTGACAAGGTGATACAAAAACTACTCCAGCCCCAACACCTTCTCTAGAAGAGGCTCCATCAAAGAAAATTTTCCAAATAGTGGTAATCAGAGGAGAATCTTCGCATAGAGTAAGGGACTGCTTTCTGATTTCAAGAGGGGGTTCAGGGGCATCGGTGAGCTGCAATAAGTTGGATCCCAAATCAGTTTCAAGTGCGAAGATAGGATGGTTAGTGGGGTCAGCTTCATCACTAATAATATAGACCAATTGAGATTCTTTGTACAGTCTTCTATGTTCCCCCCCAAACACAGGAATAGTAGCATATGTGAGGTCCATCTGCAATGTTCCTCCAAGTATTTTTATCCAATATCTTGACAATAACATGCCGAACTTGGGAGGAACATCAGCCACCATGATATCCATGACCATACTTTTCATGGGCAATTGGAACAAGGTCACAACTAGATCTTTCATGACCCCAAGGCATTGCACTTTCCTAGAGTCAAAGGAATATAGGTCATGATAAACCTTTGTGATTTCTAGTCCCAGTTCTTCCATAACAGTTTTGGGCATGAGATTATGAGAGGCCCCTAAATCCATCAGAAAATTATGCAGTACCTTGTCATGTATGTTCAGTGATGTGTAGAAGGGAGGGGATGAATCGTATCCATCTTCTACCATGGGACCTAAGATGACTGATGGTTTCTCGTCTTGCAAATTGATCGAGTCTGAGGGATGATACATAGGTTCAGGCAACAACAGTTTAGATAGGGATCTCTTAAAGTATTCATGCTTGACCAGATCTGAAAGGGGTACCAGGATCCTAATCTTCTGAATTTCATGCTTAAAGTTAAAATAGGAGGGGGGCTTCAGAATTTATTTTACCTCTGGGATAGGACATTTGGCTACTGGTTAGGAATTTTGTGTTCTCTTTTCCTTGCTACTTGCTGCGTATTTGGCAGGCTTGTCTGCTCTGGGAGTTTGATAAGGGATGTCAGACTTCCCATCTTTCTTCTTAGACCTGAGGTTGTATCTATTTGGGTTATCACTGGCCTTATCCCCCCTGCTCAGCTCGTTTAACTGAATGTCCATGACAAACTCCTCGTATGCTAATTGAGTTAAATGAGGAGAAGGAGATGCGTCTTCAAGACAGTGGATTTATGGGTCAACGTCCTCTTCCTCTCCACCATCATCTACAACAAGGTTGTTCTGAAGAGGGGTTTGGATTTTATGATCATCCCTGTCTATGTTCCGAGGCTCTCTTTGCATAATCTGAGGAGCATTGTTATTTGGCCTCCTGAAATTGCCTCTGTTATCAACATTTTGATGATTTTTGCATGTCTTCTTTCCCTCCAATTCCAACCTTTCCATTCTAGCTGAAAGTGATTTCAGTAACTTGGTTACTTCATCCATTTGAGGAGGGAGGGCAGAAGAACTGGAGGTTGAGGCTTCAGATCTTCCCCTTCCTCTATCTCTATCAGCCTTATTCCTAAGTGGGTCAACTTCCAATATGTTATATTCCACTTCCAAGGCTGCATCTTGCATATGATCCAAGGAGGTAGCTCTTCTCTCTCTTAACAAGAGGCAAAAATCAGGGTCAAAGGCACTGGTATAGGTAATTTTGGCGGAGGCCTCTGTAGGCTTTATCTCAACGGGGATTTTATTGTACATTTTGTTGAATCTTTTGGAGAAGTCAGAGATAAACTCTCCCTCTTTTCTCTTTAGGGACCCGAACTCTATGATATAATACATGAAGTCCTTTTTATCCCCCCATTGTCTCAAGAAGACATCATCTAGAGCCTCAATTCTAGCGATGGATCCAGGAGCCAGGGCTCTGAACCACTTTTTGGCTTCTCCGTCAAGATTGTGGACAAAACTCCTCATCCACACATCTTCGTCTACTATGACATAGTTATCAGCATAACTATAGAAAGCTGCAAGGTGCTCCTTTGTAGTTATATATCCCTCTCCTATGAACTTAGGTAGCTTCTTAAGGTAGCCACCAGCTAGTAGGGCATTAAGAGGCTGAGGCAGAATGAGAGGAGCATATCGGGCAGCTACTATGGTGTCCATTATATTTCTAGGGGGATTAGCACCTGCCATAGGGATAATAGGTGGAGGCGAACTAGGAGGGGAAGGGGTTCAAACTGGGGAGATTAGAACTGATCTCCTAGGAGGAAAGGGAAACAACAAAGGATTTGGAGAAAAGGCTATAAGGCTTGAGGGAAAAGAGGTTTCCTTTTCTGCAAAATTTGTAACTCTAACAGGAGGAGGAGTAATAAAACTTTGAGTGGGAAAAAATCCTGAGGTCTGGGGTATAGAACAAGGTGAAAATTTAGGGGAGAGAGGAGTGACAAGGATTTCTCCCTCCAATCTCAGACCAGGAGGGGAAAACTCAACAGGAACACTCCCAAAATTTAAAATTCGAGAAACTCCAACAGATGGTATGATAGGAAAATGAGAAGAAAATATCAGAGTTTCTAAAGGAGGACAGTAAAAATCATCTGAAATACCTGGTTCAGCAGTGCAAGTACTTTCTTGAAGGGCCTTCCCCTTTCTGACAATTTTTTCTGGGCCAGCTTCAGGTGTAGCTAAAGGCAACTACGGAGTGGACCTCGTGTGTCTACCTCTAGAAGCCACAGTTTAAATAGTGGAGTTTCCAGTGGATTCACATCGATGGAGTCACCACAGTGGAGTCGTCGGGTGCACAGTTTCAATCTTTGTTGTACTAAGTTCTGATGCACCTTCAGAACTAGTAAGCTTTGTTGTTCAATCCCAGAGAAAATCTTCAATTTTGTCCCCGATAACGGTGACAAAAATGTTAGCACCAGAAGTCACCCTTGAGATTGCAGGAAAGGCAAGCCTGATACCCATCATATTTTTATGTTATAGGTTGGTTATAAAAGGGTCAAATGGGTGCAGTCTCAAGAAAATATCATCTTAACTCAGAAAACTGGACTGATATGCACAAGCAGGTGAGGTCTTGGTTTAACTTCAGTCATTAAGTTGTAGTAAGGGTGAGTAGAAGGAAGACTTTGGTGCGAAAATGTAGAGGTCTGTCGAGGACATCAGGTCTTTTAGCAGCCCAAGGAGGAACAATTTAAATGCAAGAACTTCTCGAATTCAAATCTCAAATAAACTGAAAGGAATTATAAAAAAACTATAATCAAACTTTCATCATAATGCAGTCACAATAATCCAAGTTAATCAGTCAATCATGAATTGTTTTAGCATCAGAGGGAAACAAGAGGGATTAAGAAAGCTGACTGTCACTAAACAAGAAGTCTCAAATGCATATACATAACCAGAGAACCAGAATTTTCATTAAAACTTTACAATACGGGAGCTTTGGTCTACCATCGACCCTTTACAAAATATGAGGAAGACTCCTATATACTTAGAGAAAAAACCACAGAAACATGTTCGAGTAGCTGCATTGAAGGCATTACGTCTGCATGCTTCCTGACAGACTGCACATGTAGTCTCTGACCAAACGTGAACTTCAATCATATGCAAACAAGCTTCAGAACGAACATGTTGATGAACCGACTAACTGATTTCTAGGGCTTTCCATTTATGGCGGAAACGATGTTCAACCACCACCAATCAACCTCAATAACTGCTTCATCGGGATCGAGGAGGCCCAATTCAACTCTACACCTGTAGGATATGGCAGCCTCAACATTTTTCCATCTGGATTTGGGTCAGATGCTTGCAGGGAGATCTGACAGTAGACATGGCTACTGATGATATGATTGGCGCACGCTCGAAATAGAATAGCATATGGGAGAGGGCCAGGTAGACAACTGTGAATGAGAAGAGGAGACTGAGGATAGCATGGGACCACACAAGCGGGAGCTGAGGTGTAATGGGATGGAGGTGATGTGGAGCGAGGTGGCACAAGTGGTAGGAGATGAGAAGGGGACATGTACCAGCGGGACGGTGAGTGGAGGACAGGTGTGAGGGAGCGAAAGTGATAGGGGAGTGGCCATTTGTCGACCCGAGATAGGGAATTATATGCACATGCGCATATTGGGGTTGCAAAAAGTGGTTTTACTCTTCCCCGCTTTTGGGTCTGATGTGGGTCTCTGGTTGACACGTAGCACCTCTGCAAAACCATGGTTTCATTCCCGAACCACCCTACAAAATTTAGCGTCCGTGCATGTTGGGGCCCCGATACAATCAATGACCGTCGATATGGAGTGTGCGAATCTCAGCTGCCCAGATCTACGCGCCTCTTAACACAACGCGCCAAATGATCACATCAACCCCGGTGGACTTAGGATAAGCACCATTTAGTGGGTTTTTAGCCCCTTTCTTTTCCTTTGGTCACCTAGGGGCCAAAACCGAGGGAAAAACATCCTCCCTGTAGAAACATGTGATAACACAGTCAAAACAAAATATTATAAAATCTTCAAAATCAACCTCATTCATATTTTAATACTAAAAGCCATAAACAACCATACCAACATTTGCAAACATATGCCAACTTATTCAAACCCTTCTTCCATTAGTAATTTCTGAGTATAGACTTTATTTGTGAAAACAATGAAATGTTATCGGCCAAGCTAAGTTCATTTAAAAAAAAATGTGTTTGTCCTTAAAACTCAACATATGAACAACCAACGAATCCATATAACTTATATCATCATTAAAAAAATATTCACTTGAAAGTGGTTTGGGCAGTTTTATAACAGGTAACGTGTCTCTTTAACTTCAAGAAGATTAAAAACCAAAATATCATCATCAAACAACCATTATACTATAGTTTATTCCTTCAAAATTTTGGGTTCAAAATTGAAAGATTTATTTCTCAAGAATGATATGACAACGTGAACCATTTTTCAAAAAATTGCTTTTGTAAGGAGAACAAACATTCTCAAGAATTCAAGATGCTAATCAATTCAAAGATAACTATCCATATCCATTAAACAAAAATAGTTGAATCATATTTTCTTTCCAATCCAACAGTGACTAGAAACCAAAACCGGGTTATGCTCTTTCTATATAATAGAAAGATTAACAATGAGTTAAAAGAGTGTTAGGGTTGTTAGCTGGAGAGATACAAAACCCATTTATCGATTTCAAACATATTCTTCAATATGCAGAGATACAAAACCTTAAAGTTTAGCATAAAAAATTATCTCAACCCCTTAGTAATTTGTCATCTATCCAATAGAGCCATGAAATAATTTTTTTGAACGTGTTTTTGAAACTAGACCGAATACACTTTATTGTTTTGAAAATGAATTATTTTTGGTCTGTGACGACATTTACAGGAAAGAAAAATGTAAGGTAGCAACTCAGACAAAGGTTCAAGAAACCCACAAACCTTGGTCCCAAACAAAGGCTACCTCCATATGATACATGCTTCTTTCAAACACAAAACATCATGCATAACTGTGATGAGAGGAATCATTATTGGGAAGTGGAAACTTATCCAGGAAGAGTAAATGATAATGAGGAGACATTTAGAAGGACACTCAAATTGTTTCAATATCAGACAAAGGTTCAGGAAAGCCACAATAAAAATGAAAAAGTGTGGGGGGAGAAAAACCCTGAAGCCCAACTTTAAATCCCAGTTTGATACATAGCCAAATTTCACATAAATTTTCCTTTCATATAGAAATGAACCAGTAAATTTAAAAACAGGATTGATCCGGATTTTATGAGCAGAACGAAATGAATATAGATTATTAAAATATTCTAACACAAAATAACATAGATACAGTAAAACCGGTTTTCTATTCAATAAGGAAATAAGATGAAATTGTAAAATGCAGCGAAAAACAAGCTTACTGGAATGGTGGCAGCTTATCTCTGAGAAGAGATGTGACAGTTGCGCTCATTCACAGGAATATGATTACAATGAGGTTCTGAAGGCCTTTTTACAATAAACAGGAATGTTAAAAACCTTAGACATCCAAACACCTAACCCTAGTAGATGAAGCGCCAAAAGTCATGTGGGCCCCATTTGGGTAAGTTAGTACATCAACTTCCCGAGGTCATAACTTTTGCATATGATCTCTGTTTTAGGTGCACAATAGCCCGTTGGAAAGTTCTCTCCAAGGACTACACATTATGTTGCTATCTATCAAAGGTCATTTTCGACTGTGGCGAACCCTAAAAAAAAATTTTAGGGCCTCAAAACGACCCCGCAAGTCAGGGACCTGAAAACTAGGAAAACAAACTACCAAACTCGAAAAATGCCAAAATAAACCAGTT